>JAQQPU010002460.1:26256-41733 GCA_029168905.1 Artemia sp. Kazakhstan ARC1039 | reverse complement strand
GTGTGTGTGTGTGTGTGTGTGTGTGTGTGTGTGTGTGTGAGATATTGATTTTATTGCTGGATGTTTGCAAAAACAGCTTAGGTGGAAGTGTTTAAGGTTACTAAATAGAGAAGTCATAATTAGGATTCATTTAGGTCATGGGATACTTTTAAAATGATAACACTCTAAATTGCCATATTCGATAATTTTAAGCAAAAAAGTGTCAGAATTGAACGTTTAATTCGTTCACTCGTACAAATCTCAAAAGTTGAGGTATGCCGACGTTCTGATAACTTTTTCTTACACATTTATAACTCTTAATGGAGCCTCTATATTGAAAATGGGAACTTGTGTATTATATCGACCACACCCTAGAAGTTCAAATTTTTTCCTGTCCAAACCCCCTAAAATGCCAAGTACTTTCTACAGGATCCTTTGTGTCCTGGCAAAAACTAAAAAAGGTAAAGCATTATTAAAACAGAATTGCTTAACTTGATTTTCATCATTGACTATTGCATAAATCAAGGCTAAAATTTCTTGGAAGTACAGTTCTGAAGTCAATCCTGTTAGTATGTTTTATACTTAGAAACATCTCTGATTGGCATAGAAATGGGTGTGTGGTCCCTGGGATAATACATCTCCCTCTACTGCTAGACTTCGTGGGGGGGAAGGGCTGACTGCCCTCCATTCACTTTTGACTCTTAAAAAGGGCACTAAAACTTCCTGATTCCAATCAAATGAGCTCGATCCGATCCAAAGTTTATACGACTACCCGTTTCATAAAAACTTTATATGGCCCGAGCATGAATTATGACCCTTGACCATGGGCTCTAGAGGATTGTGTCCACCCTAAGAAGATTGTTATAAGATGTTTGGACTATTGGTAACAAAATGGTTATTTCAAAATTTCAATTAAATGCGTTTTGGGAGAAAAGGATGTCAGGGAGGGAGGCTAGTTGCTCTCCATCATTTTTTACTCTTAAAAGTGAACTAGAACTACACATTTTAAATCAAATAAGTCTCTTGAAAAGTGCACATGACCATCCCTTCCATAAACACCTTACATGCTCTTTGGAAATAATTTACAACCCTTACCAGAAGACTCTGGGGGATTTTGTCCACCCCAAAGGGCTTATTATATAATCTTTGGACTATTTTTGAACAAGGTTTTTATCGGATACATTTGTGGAAAATACGACTTAGAGGGGAGGGGCAGGGCGGCTGCTCCCGACCACTTTGACTCTTGAAAAGGGAACTAGAACATATCATTGGGAATCCAATGAGCCCCCTGTGGAGTTTATACTACCACCCTTTCCATAAAAACCCTATATGCCCTCCAGGCATAAATTTTGCACTGAGGGTGGTGGTGGGGGGGATTGCCATCCTCAAACACATAGTTTCCATACCTTTCAACAAGGATGAACTAAATAGCTATCTCAAAATTTTGATTAGATATGTTTTGGGAATTGACGGACGTGGGGGGCCTGTTGCCCTCCAAACACTTTTGACTATTAAAAAGGTTCTTTCAATTTCCAATTGTTTGTGCCTTTTTTTAGTTTCTACGACAAAAAATGGCCATCTCAAAATTTTTATCATATGCATTTCGGGAGAATACGAGGTGGGGGGGGGGGGGTATCCACCCTACAATTGCTTTGAATCTAGAGTACTAGAAATTCAGATTACAAGTTCAACGAGCCCTCTCAGAAATTTATACAACCACCCTTTCTATTGAGACCTTATATGACGCGAGGGCATAATTTACAACCCTTGCCCCAAGGGTTGTGGTGGGTGGGGGGGAGTTTCATGCTCAAAGACACAATTTCTCGACCTTTTAACTCGGGAACAAAATGGCTATCTCAAAATTTTGTTTGGATCTGTTTAGGGAATGGGTGGGCGTGGAAGGGGGGTATTTACCCTTCAATTGCTTTCGACTATTAAAAGGGGCACTAGCCCCTTCAGTTTCTAATCGAATGATCCTTTTTCGAAGTTTCGAACGGCCATCTCCAAATTTTTATAAGATGCATTTAGGGAAAATAATTGGTGTGGGAAAAGGGGTATCCACCCTCCAATCACTCGGAATCTTGAAGAGAGCACTTGGAGGGGGATCATCTGGTGATCCCCCTCCGAAGTTTATACGAACACTCTTTCTATATAAACTTTATATGTCCCCAAGGCATAGCTTACAACCCTTGCAATGAGGGCTGTGAGGTGTTTATCATCCTCAAAGACATAATTTCTGGACCTTTCAAACATGTTGAACAAAATGTCTATCTCAAAATTTTGATTGGATACATTTTGGGAAAACACGACGTGAGTAGTAAGGAAATACGGAATATGAACGGAGGTTGTACAAAAGTGACCAATCCTTCCATATTACGGACATATAAAGTGACCAAGCAAGTTATATTTGGAACCAGGGACGAGATTGTGTAATGCAAGCAGACAGGTTTCAGTGCCAACACCTATTTTCTGGCTCGAACAGAGATATATAAGGAATTACACTAGAATATATGTGTAGTTTCACGGGTTCATACCCTATCTTGGATAGGTAGATATTTCACAACTATAGGCCTTGTCAGACATGTTTTTCTATGTTCAATAGCCAAAACTCGACTTCGTCATATCACATAATCAAAGATGGTCTCTTTGTAACAAGTACTGGTTTTCACCTGGAGGGCTTATAATCATGTTTTTTCACTATAAATAAAGATGGAATTACTCTTTCTGGTTCAGTGGAAAAATAAAACTTGAAATAACCCTTTTATAGTTAAATTTATTCATTTTCCAATGGAGAACTCTAAAAGAATCTTGGTGGTAAGTAAATATATATTATTCTTGTATTATAAAAAAATGGACCCTTTTTGTATAGTTACTTATTAATATTCTGAATAAATATCAAACGCTCATAATACTCACAATTGTGTGTGTTTTTTGTGTATCGTATTTAAACTATGTTTTATGATACTCCTTCAGATATAGGCTATCTGGTTTAAAATGCTTTTTAAGTACTTTAAAGAAATATCATATTTTTAAGACTAAATTCTCTGCCGTCTGGATTTCAGCGAACGTAGTAATTATCAATGGCAAATTCATGCACTATGTGCCAGCTGTTCAGGTATTTTCACTAAAAAGGGGTTCTTAACTAACCAACGAGATATCTCATACGTTCATAATTGAAAAAAGACATACATTTTTTCATGCTGCCATTAAGTCATCATTGTCTTATATTAGACTTGTATGTAAATATGCTTGTATCAGATACTAGAATAGTAACGATTGACTATCATTTATTTAAATTCTTCTTTGAGTAGCTACCACTGTGAAAGGTTTAGGTTTTTTTGGGTATACGGGTGTAAACCTTTTTCCAGGTATAATCCTTTTAATCGATTTATTTATGGTGAAGAAATTGTCTGATAGATTTAAAAAAAAATTTTTAAAACAAACAGGGAGAGTTTTGAAAGTGCTGACAGCTTTAGCGTAAGGTGCTTGGCATTTTGGAGTGACAGGAGCGGGGGGGCTCACCATTAATATTCTGAATAAATAATAGACGAACTAAATAATCAAATTTGTGTTATTTTATTTTATGCATCTTATTTAAAATATATCTGGTTTAGGCTCCATCTAGGACTGTTGTTATTGTTGCTATGTGTTTTAAGATGATTGAAATTTAGTCCTATAAGGTTATAAGTTAACTAGTGAAAAAACTGAAAAAATTTTAATTCTAGGACACTGATGATCAAACCCTCGACCAAAAGCGAGCGAAGTTAGATGTCGTCCCTGACAACACTGACAGGAACCTAACACAATCTTTGAACTCGATGAGGCCAACTGTAATCTGTTACGCATCCCGTTCAGATTGACGTTGGGCTTATAATGACCTACCTGCAATTTCTAACGTTAGTCCATTTATCAAATAACTCCATATTTTGATTTAAGTTTACAACACACTCCCAATTTTGCAAATTCCTTTTTTTAAACAAGTTGCGTATTATTTTACTTTCAAGCCTTTATTAACCATAGATGACCTACATGTCGCATAGTTAAAAAATAATAATAAAAACCAGATTAGCGCGTGCGTGCCTTTTGGCCTGATCAAATGTAGAAAGGCTTCAAAGTGTAAGAAACTTAGCATAAGAAAAACCAGTCTTTGGTTCGTATATTTGTCAAAGGAATGATGCACTTCTCATGAAATTTTGTCTTCATTTCATTTGCAGTCTTAATTAGGCAAAGTTAACGAGACGATCATCGTTTGCTCGGCTAATAATTTCTAATCAGCTACTTATATGCGCGCGTGTATAATTACTCAAGGGGCTAATTATTGAAGAAAAAATAGTATTGGGGGTGAACAAAATAGGTTATCGCTTCAGAGTGAGGTATTGGCAGCTCCGTGACAGATATTTTTTATCGTACTTCCATTTATTTTATTGGCATTAGCCAAACTTTACGTTGTGTATGCCTACCAACTAGTAAATATGTATCGGGTTTTTTCTGCTCAATTATTTTCAGTGAAATTAATATCATAAGAAATGGTGAAATATAAAATTGATTGAGCTCTCTTTGGCTACTTTATATGGCTGAAGTGGGCATGTATTTAGCCGATATAATGCTAGGAGGGAAATTAAGTTTTGATGAGGTGAAAAATTGGCATAGTTTTTGATGTTATAAAATAGTGGATATTTCACATTGAAAATAAACCCTGTTTTTTATAGATTAAGATCTGTCAATTACCGCCACTACCATTAGCTCAAGAAGCACTTATTTACAATGAGCCTTCGAGAATAATTACTCCGCCAATGGACTTTAGGGATGATGATACTTTAGTTTTTGATAATATGGAATGGCGGAGGGGCTTTCTAAATGATTGTTTTGGGTATATGACTAGCCTAGACCACTTAAGTTGAGATATTGATATGGTGGGGGACCCGGAATGGACAAATAGGTTTTTGAATGAGTATTTGGGGGGTAGCCCCACAAGTGAATCTATACCGGGTTCTCATAAAGAAATACCGTCACAGGACAACACAGGCTGGCTAGATCAACTATCCCCAAATACCCTGGAAGGCGTACTAAGTGATTTGGGTGACTTTACAAAACGGTCAACTATTGCAATTGAACATACTGGGGGTGGTGCTATTGCCATCCCCCATTCCATGCCATCCCCCACCATTGAGGTTAATGATAGTAGTAGTAGTGAAACATTACCCTCACCAACATTTACACTTCCAGATTTTTCCCTATCTAGCTCTGTCTTGCAACATACAAATGTCTACAGCGCAAAATCCGGTGACCCCTTTATTTCTTTAATGTCAGGGGATATAATAACACATCCCCTTGATATAACTCATTCCTATGTTAACAAGGTTCGATCCGTTCTTGAACAACAGATTCGGGTGTGGGGAGGGAGGGACAGTTTAAAATCATCAATAGCACTAAAAATATATTTTTCAAATGAAAATGTGAGCGAGCTCTATTCAAAATACTTGCATACAGAGATGGTGGCAATTCGCCCGAATTTATGAAATTATGAGGAGTTTTTTAGATTGGATAAGCAGCATTGTGACTAAACTAGATAATTATAACGAGGGGATAGTGGGTCGGTTGTTTTATTTATTGAGAGTTTAAACGTTAACATCTGTAGATTTAAAAAAAAGATTTTATTTTAGGAGTTGGGTATGGGGAGGGTCTTAAAGATTTAAAATATAATTCATATTTGGAGGGTTGTCAGGGAATACAAAGAATCTGTTTCAATGCGAGGCTAAAGTGTTTCAAGTAAGCATTTTTGATTGCTGCCTTTAGACCCCTGCAAAAAGATGCCTCTTAGAAAAAGTTGGACGAATTAGCAGCTAATGGGGATGGGTCAAAGTTTCCTAAAGTAGATTTTAACTGTTTAAATGGTCAATTTCCCATAACTTTAAAAGGGATAGATATTATTGAGCGGGATAATGAACGTTTAAAGATTGGTGTTACGGTGTTGCAATATGAAACAGAATTTGAATAGGGCCAGCGTTCTGATAAAAAGGGTTATTATTTCCGGTGAGGGCTCCGTCCATTGAGTCAGTGAAGCATTTTGTCTGGCTTCTATATACGCCTCTGAGAGCTTGATTCAATAGGAAATTTTAATCCAATTACGGATATTAGTAGGGTTTTATGTGAGGGTAAAAAGCTGGATGGTGTATGCTATTATTGTTCAAAATGCCTCTCAAGATTCTGTAGTAATTTAAAGTTAAAGCATCACATGAGACACTGTAAACGTCATGGATACCAGGCTGTGGAAACGCTAAGCGGCTATAGAGCGATCTTATGTTTCAAGAACTTTCAGAGCACGCTCCTAGAGAGCAATAAGATCGCTTTATACTGTGAAGTGAAACTCACAGACGTGTACGAATGGTCACATCCAAATCGTGTTAAAATATATGAAGCCATAGGGGTCTCTTACGCTCACGCGCAACGAGACTCCAGCATTACCATGCAAGTGTTGGATGTATTTGAGGCGTTAGGGGTGAAGACTGCACGCGCTCGGCATTGAACAGTCTAATTAAAACAGCGAATGGTGCAATTTCTCGCCTTCTCTACACAAACTATCCTATGCTCCTATCACCAAATGACAGATTGGCCATTAAAAATCGTAAAATATGTTGGGTTTGTAAGGGGGAATTTGATGGTGGTGTCGGGAATGGGGGAAAGAGGAAGGTGATCGACCACGATCATTTATGGCAGGAAATTACATTGGGGGGAATAACTTTAGAGGGGTTGCGCATCAATCGTGCAATTTAAACGTTAAACAGCAATATTTCGTACCGATTTTTATACACAATTCAAATTACGATTTAAAGTTTATTTTACCGGCGTTGGCCCGCATTGCCAGGGGAGGAGTTGTAGATAACGCATGGATAGAATGTTCTTTTTCATATAATATCATACCCAAATCATCGGAGAAACTACTGCTGCTAGAATTCATGTGGAGAACAGTAGACAAGGGTAACACGTGCCTGAACAAAACCCATTTTTTAGACTCTTTCAGTTTGTTCCCCAAGTCCTTAAGTCAATTGATTCAGGCGCAGAAAACCGACAATTTTGATAGCTTCCCCCTCCTTAAACAGCGCTTCCCCTATGATGAAATGTATGATTTACCAACGTATAAGGGTATATATGCATACGATACTACAACTCTGCCTCGAGGCTAGATGAGGTGTCATTACCGCCCTTTGAATCATTTTACAATTCTCTTACTGACAGTCAGTGCACCACTGGTGACTATGAATTTTCCACGAGAGGATGGGCAAAAGGTGGGTAAAAATGGGTGGGATTACTGTAAACTGTACTTGGCCAGTGATTTACTGAATCTTCTGGACACTGTGTGCAAAAATACGGATAAAATCTATGGGGAATTTGGTTTGGATTTAGGGTATTATTTTCCCACTCCTCATCTGATGATGGACTTGATACTTAAAATCAGCAAAGAAGAAATAGGTCTTATCGCCGACGTGGATCAGCATCTGTTTGTAGAGGGATCAATGAGGGGTGGGTAAGTTTTTCACGTGGATCGTATTATGAAAACTGATCCGACCGTACAGCACACCGATGAAAAGTCAGATGCAGTTTTTTGAATATGAATTCCCTTTATCCGTCGGGAATTTCTCACTACTATTTGCCGTATGGGAATTACAAATGGCTTAACAATCCATGTGCTTCGAATTTCCCCAACATAACTACCATTGAGGAGAATGGGGCCCAGGTATGTTTTTTTTAAATTGACGGTGAAAAACCCATGGAAATCCATGACTCAGTAAAAGACTTTGTTTTCCCGTGCATAAATATGCCGGTGGGTAGGGACTTTCTGAGTCCCTACAATTTATCTTTAGTAGAGGACGGGAGTGTGCACTGGGTACCTTCAAAGCAAAAACTTATTAACGACCTAAACCCGAAAAAGAATATTGTTGTACATCATGTGCTATTGAAATGGATGGTGTTCAATGGTTTCAAAGTCACAAAGATTCATAGAGCCCTGCAATTTGAACAAAAGCCTTACTTGAAAACGTTTATTGACACCTCTGTCAGTAAACGTTCACAAGCGAAAACGAAAGTTGAGAAGGAAATCTATAAACTCATTTTAAACTCAGCCTTCGGTAAAATTTGCTAAAGCGTACGAAACAGAAGTTGATGTGACATTGTAACCAACCCCAAAGATTGTGATCGAATCATTTCGGATCCAAACTTCACATCGTTCACAATCATAGACTCTGATATGGTGCTCCTACATCGTAAGAAAAGAAACATTATTTTAAATAAAAATATTGCAGGTGGGAGTGCAATAACGGAAATATCAAAAAAACTCATGTTTTCATTTTATTATAATGTATGCAAGGTACAATGGCCGATTGAGGGACAAGTTCAAGTGTATTAAGGGGACACTGATTCACTCCTGTTAAAAGTTAAAACGGAAAATTTGTTAACTGATTTGGAAAATGGAGAGTACAATAGCTCACGAATGGATTACACAAACTGGAATGAATCCCTCTACCCAGGGCTAGTGAAACACCCCAAATCAGTTGTTAATGTTGAAATCTGAAACAGGAAGCGATCTGATATCCAGTGGTGTCTTTCCTGGGCCGAAGGTATACCATGTGGAAACGCACAACAAGGATATCAAACAGGTTTGCAAGGGGGTGCCTACACACTTTGTAAAAAATAATTTCGATATGAGTGTCTATAAAAATTGTGTGGAACGTAGTTTAGTCCTAAGAGCGAAATTCATGGCGATTCGCTCTTTACAATTTAAAAACTGCACAGTTAGAATTGAGAAAAACGCCATGTCGGCCATATCAGACAAAATTTATGTACTTGAGGATGGTGTGAAGGTACTACCACACGGTCACTATTTAATTTCAGACCGAGTTGAATGTGTAGAGTATAGAAAACAACTCGGTCTGAAAAAATTAACTTAAATACATTCATAGTACAAAGTGGGTGGCGTATCAAGTATCAAGGCCATCACCAGATGCGGAGTGGAAAAATAATACCGTAAATCCAACCCAAATTCCCAAAAAATTTTATCCGTTTTTTGCACACAATCTCCAGAAGAGTCAGTACATCACTGGCCAAGTACAGTTTACAGTAATCTCACCCATTTTTACACCCACCCTTTTCCCAAACCCTCTTTGCAAATTCATAGTTACCAGTGGTGCACTGACTGTCAGTAAGAGAATTGTAATATGCTTCAATGGGCGGTAATGACACCTCATCTAGCCTCGAGGCAGAGTTGTAGTAATCATATGCATATATGCCCTTACACCTTAATAAATCATACATTTCATCATCGGGGAAGCGCTGTTCAAGGAGGGGGAAGCTGTCAAAAATTTTTCTTTTCTGCGCATGAATCAATTGACTTAAGGACTTGGGGAAGAAATTGAAAGAGTCTAAAACGGATTTTATTCAGCCACGTGTTACCCTTGTCTACTGTTTTCCACATGAATTCTAGCAGCTGTAGCTTCTCCGACGATTTGGGTATGATATTATATGAAAAAGAACCATATATCCATGCGTTATCTACAACTCCTCCCTTGGGAATGCGGGTAATGCCGGTAAAATAAACTTTAAATAGTAATTGAAATTGTGTATAAAAACCGGTAAGAAATATTGCTGTCTAACGTTTAAATTGCACGATTGGTGTGCAATCCCTCTAAAAGTACTCCCCCCCCCGACGTAATTTCCTGCCATAAATGATCGTGGTCGATCGCCTTCCTCTATCTCCCATTCCCAACACCATCATCAAATTCCCCCTTTCAAACCCAACATATTTTACGATTTTTAATGGCCGATGTGTCATCTGGTGATAGGAGCATAGGATAATTTGTGTAGCGAAGGCGAGAAATTGCATCATTCACTGTTTTAATTAGACTGGTTAATGCCGAGCGCATGCAGTCTTCACCCCCAACGACTCAACTACATCCAACACTTGCATGATATTACTGGAGTCTCGTTGCGCGTGAGCGTAAGAGACCCCTATGGCTTCATGTATTTTAACTCGATTTGGATTTGAGAATCGTACACCTCTGTGAGTCTCGCTTCGCAGTCTAAAGCGATCTTATTGCTCTGTAGGAGTGTGTTTTGAAAGTTCTTAAAACTTAAGATCTCTCTATCGCCGCTTACCGTTTCCACAGCCTCGTATCCATGACTTTTACAGTGTCTCAAATGATGCTTTAACTTTAAATTACTACGAAATCTTGTGAGGCATGTTGGACACATAATAGCATACACCATCCCGTTTTTTACCCTCACATAAAACCCTAGTAATATATCCGTAATTCGATTAAAATGTTCTATTGAATCAGGCTCTGAGGGTGGCGTGTATAGAAGCCAGACCCAATGCTTCACTGAATCAATGGAAGGAGCCCTGACTGGAAATAAAACACCCTTTTTATCAGAACGCTGGCCCTCTTCAAATTCTGTTTCATATTGCAACACCGTAATACCAATCTTTAAATGTGTAGTAGCCCTCTCAAAAATATTTATCCCCTTTAATGTTACGGGAAATTGACCATTTAAACAATTAAAATCTACTTTAGGAAACTTTGACCCCTCCCCATTAACTTCTAACTCGTCCAACTTTTTCTTAGAGGCATCTTTTTGCAGGGGTCTAAGGCTGCAATCAAAAATGAATACTTGAAAAACTGTAGCCTCGCATCGAAACAGATTCATTGTATTCCTTGACAACCCTCCAAATCTGAATAATATTTTAAAACCTTAAAACCCTCCCCATACCCCCCTCTTAAAATAAAATCCTTTTTAAATCTACAGATGTTAGCGTTTAAACTCTCAATAAATAAAACAACCGACCCACAACCCCCCCCCAGGTTATAATTATCTAGTTTAGTCACAATGCTGCTTACCCAGTCTAAAAAAATCCTCATAACTTGATAAATGTGGACGAATTGTTAAAATCTCAGTATGCAAGTATTTTTAATAGAGCTTGCTCGCATTTTCATTTAAAAAATATATTTTTAGTGCTATTGATGATTTAAACCGTCCCTCCCTCCCCACACCCGCATCTGTTGTTCAAGAAGGGCTTGAATCTTGTTAACATAGGAATGAGTAATATCCAGGGGGTGTGTTATTACATCCTCTGAAATTAAAGAGTTAAAGAGGTCCGCGAATTTTTGCGCTGTAGACATTTGTATGGTGCAAGGCAGAGTTAGATAGGAAAAAATCTGGAAGTGTAAATTTTGGTGAGGGTAATGTTTCACTACTACTACTATCATTAACCTCAATGGTGGGGGTGGCATAGTATCGTCAATAGCACCATCCCCAGTCTGTTCAATTGCATTAGTTGACCGTGGTGTAAAATCACCTAAATCACTTAGTATGCCTTCCAGGGTATTTGGGGATAGTTGATCTAGCCAGCCTGTATTGTCCTGTGACGTTATTTCTTTATTAGAACCCGCTTTCGAGTCACTTGTGGGGCTACCCCCCCCCCCCAAATACTCATTCATAAACCTATTTCTCCATTCCGGGTCCTCCACCATATCAATATCACAACTTAAGTTGTCTAGGCTAGTCATATCCCCAAAACAATCATTTAGACAGCCCCTCTGCCATTCCATATTATCAACAACTAAAGTATCATCATCCCTAAAGTCCATTGGCAATGTAATGATTCTCGAAGGCTTATTGTAAATAAGTACTTCTTCAGCTGATGGTAGTGGCGGTAATTGACAGATTTTAATCTATAAAAAACAGGTTTTATTTTCCATATGAAATATCCACTATTTTATAACATCAAAAACAATGCCAACTTTTCACCTCATCAAAACTTAATTTCCCTCCTATCATTATATCGGCTAAATACATGCCCACTTCAGCCGTAAAAAGTAGCCAAAGAGAGCTCATTCAATTTTATATTTCGCCATTTTTTATGATATTAATTTTACTGAAAATAATTGAGCAGAAAAAAGCCCGATATACATTTACTAGTTGGTAGGCGTACAAAACGTAAAGTTTGGCTAATGCCAATAAAATAAATGGAAGTACGATAAAAAAATATCTGTCACGCCTAATTTTGTTCACCCCCAATACTATTTTTTCTTCAATAATTAGCCCCTTTAGTAATTATACACGCGCGCATATAAGTAGCTGATTAGAAATTATTATCCGAGCAAACGATGCTCGTCTCGTTAAGTTTGCCTAATTAAGACTGTAAATGAAATATGGACAAAATTTCATGAGAAGTGCATTATTCCTTTGACAAATATATGAACCAAAGGGGGGTTTTTCATATGCTAAGTTTCTTACACCTTGAAGCCTTTCTACATTTGATCAAGCCAAAAGGCACTTAGCGCTAATCTGGTTTCTAGTATTATTTTTTAACTATGCCACATGGAGGCCATCTATGGTTAATCAAGGCTTGAAAGCTAAATAATACGCAATTTGTTTAAAAAAAGGAATTTGCAAAAATGTGAGTGTGTTATAAACCTAAATAAAAATTTGGGGCTATTTGATAAATGTACTTACGTTAGAAATTGCAGGTAGGTCATTAGAAACCCCTTGTCCATCTGAACAGGATGCGCAACAGATTACAGTTGGCGTCATCGAGTTAAAAGATTGTATTATGTGCCTGTCAGTGTTGTCAGGGGCGACATCTAACTTTGCTCGCTTTTGGTCGTGGGTTTGATCATCAGTGTCCTAGAATAAAAATCAATTTCAGTTTTTTCATTAGGTAACTTAAAACCTTATAGGCCTAAATTTCAATCATCTTAAAACACATAGAAAAAAGAACGACAGTCCTAGATGGAGCCTAAACCAGATGTATTTTAAATACGATGCATAAATAAAAAATAACACAATTTTGATTATTTAGTTCGTCTATTATTAATTCAGAATATTAATGGGGAACCCCCCCCCCACTCCCGTCACTCCACAATACCAAGCACCTTAAGCTAAAGCTTTAAACACTTTCAAAAGTCTCCCTGTGCGTTTTAACAATTTGTTTTATCTATCAGACAATTTGTTCACCATAAATAAATCGATTAAAAGCATTATACCTGGAAAAAGGTTTACACCCGCATACCTGAAAAAGACCTAAACCCTTCACAGTGGTAGCTACTCAAAGAAGAATAAAAATAATTGATAGTTAATCGTTACTATTCTAGTATCTGATACAAGCATATTTACATATAAGTCTAATATAAGACAATGATGACTTAATGGCAGCACGAAAAAATGTATTTTCAATTACGTCTTTTTTCAATTACGAACGTATGAGATACTTCGCAAGCTAGTTAAGAACCCTTTTTAGTCAAAATACCTGAAAAGCTGGTACATAGCGCTTGAATTTGCCATTGATAATTACTAAGTTCGCTGAAAGCCAGACGGCAGAGAATTTAGTCTTAAAAATGTGATATTTCTGTAAAGTACTTAAAAATTATTTTAAACTAGATAGCCTATATCTGAACGAGTATCATAAAATACATTTTAAATACGATACATAAAAAAACCCAATTTTGAGTATTATGAGCGTTTGATATTTATTCAGAATATTAATATATAACTATACGAAAAGGGTCTGTTTTTTCATAATACAAGTATAATATATATTTACTTACCATCAAGATTCTTTTAGAGTTTTCCATTGGAAAATGAATTAATTTAACTACAAAAGTATTATTTCAAGTTGTATTTTTCAACTGATCCAGAAAGAGTAATTCCATCTTTATTTATAGTGAAATAACATGATTATATGCCCTCCAGGTGAAAACCAGTATTTTTACAACGACGCCATCTTTGAATATGAGATATGACGAAGTCGAGTTTTGGCTATTGAACCTAGAAAAACACGTTAGAAAAGGGCTATATTTGTGAACTATATACCTACCCATGATAGGGCATGAACCCGTGGAACTACACATATATTCTAGTGTAATTCCTTATACATCCCTATTTGAGCCAGAAAATAGGTGTTGGCAATGAAACCTGTCTGATTGCATTACACAATCTCGTCCCTGGTTCCAAATATAACTTGCTTCGTCACTTTATAGGTCCATAATATGGAAGGATTGATCGCATTATACAACCTCCATTCACATTCCCTATAGCCTTACTACTGATGTGCGTATGTGTATGTGCGTGTGGAGGGGTAGCTGCAATCCAGTCCCTTTTTTCTCTTAAAAAGGCCAGTAGCCCTTTCAATTTGCAATCGAATGAGCCTTTTTCGAAGCTTCTACGACAACTCCTTCGATAAGAGGTGTTCTGGTCTAAAAAAATAGTACATTGTGCCCAAAAATTGTTCTTTACTTAGGCAGCGCTATTGCACTGCTTATGATTTACTTTACATTTATATGTCTAACATAGTCTATTAGGGTACTCTTGAGGTTGAACGACCTTTATCTTGGTCAGCCTCTAATTACTTTGCTGTCGCCCCTGGGAACCACTGAAGCGTATCAAGTTGAATGAGCTTTATCAGGGCCATTCCCTAGGGCACTCTTGAGGTTGAACGACCTTTATCTAGGTCATTCTCTATTGAGGTTCCATTTTGCAGGGACATATAGGAACCACTGAAGCGTATCAAGTTGAATGAACTTTAACAAGGCCATTCCCTAGGGCACTGTTGAGGTTGAACGACCTTTATCTAGGTCATTCTTTATTGAGGTTTCATTTTGCGGGGACGTATAGGAGCCACTGAAGCGTAGCAAGTTGAATGAACTTAATCTAGGCAATCCCCTAGGGCACTCTTGAAGTTGAACGACCTTTATCTAGATGATTCTCTATTGAGGTTCAATTTTGCGGGGACATATAGGAACTACTGAAACGTATCAAGTTGAATGAACAGAACCTGTCAAAGAGTTTGATAACCTCTAGCTTAAAGGCATCTCATCGGGATTGGTTAAGAATGCATCATGGGATAATTACAGAACTGTGAATGATGAAAAGTTGTAACATTTACCTAAAAATAACTATATTTGCGAAAAAGGTATAGCATTTGCGACTTGGACTTTATGAACGATCTTAATTTTTGATTGAATAATAGGGGTGAGAATGATCCTAATTAGTGATTGGATTGTATGAATGTGTTAAAAAAAGGGTTAAACTGATTACCAGTTAAGGTAGCCCTGAAGGGGTTGTTAACTCTCAATCAATTTATTATAAATTAGGAATAGCATCAATCTATGGGAATGGTTAACGATGATAAAATGGCCCTGTGAGTTGACCTAACTTTACTTCATCAATGTGTTCTGTATAATACACAAGTACCGTTTGAACAGTGTTCTAAATATAAAATACGGTCTAACGTTATAGTATACTAAAAGGTTGATACTAATAGAGATGTAGATGTCAATAAAAGAATTTTAATTATGAAATTCAGAACAACCCTTAGAAATCCTTGCAAATCAAGTACTGAAGTGTATATGAATATGAACCGTCAAGGATCATAAGAATCAATTACCCTAACCACCAGGGACCTCAAACTCAAAAGGTCCCCTATCCCCAACCTTTAAGGGGGCCCCC
>JAQQPU010002460.1:15069-25856 GCA_029168905.1 Artemia sp. Kazakhstan ARC1039 | reverse complement strand
CATGTTCTTTTTTTGAAGTTTTTTTAACTTCTTTTTTTATTATTTTCTTAACATGATATATTTTTCAACTTTTTTTACATCTCTTAGAACGACAGGTAACATACTTAAAACATAAGAAAATCACATTTAATATTTTCCAAATTCAAAATGAGAATGATATAGAAATGTTACTCGTGCCTTTTACTATTAGAAAAATATTGTTTGTAGTAGCACTTTTTTTTCTTTATTTTCGTTTTTTTGAAATAAATTTTTTTTGGACTTCAAAATTATTCAACCTTTTTTTATCGACATCCTTTGTCGGATACGTCAGATAACAATGACAAAATCTATGTATTAGAATGAATAAATTCTTTATCAACATCTTTTGTCGGGTAAGTCAGAGAAAATTGATAAAATCTAAGTATCAGAGTAAATAAATTCATTATCAACATCCTTTTCTAGATATTTAAGATAAAATTGACAAAATCTAATTATCCGAGTGATTAAATTCTATATCAGCATCCCTTTCTCGGATACATGGGATGAAAATGACAAAATCTAAGTATCAGAGTGAATCAATACTTTATCAACATCCTTTAAATGCGTTATCAAAATCATTTGTCGGTTATATCGGATAAAATTGACGAAATCTAAGTATCAGATTGAATAAATGTTTTATCTACATCAGTTGACGAATATCTCGGATAAAATTGAGAAAATCTAAGTATCAGAGTGAATAAATTCATTATCAACATCCTTTGTCGGATATGTCGGATAAAATTGACAAAATATAAGTATCAGAGTGATTAAGTTCTATATCAACATCTCTTTCTCGAATACATGGGATAAAATTGACAAAATGTAAGTATCAGAGTGAATAAATGCTTTATCAACATCCTTTAAATGCATTATCAACATCATTTGTCGGTTATATCGGATAAAATGAACAAAATCTAAGTATCAGAGTGAATAAATGCATTATCAACATCCTTTGTCGGATATGTCGGATAAAATTGACAAAATCTAAGTATCAGATTGATTAAATTCTATATCAACATCCCTTACTCGAATACATGGGATAAAATTGACAAAATCTAAGTGTCAGAGTGAATAATTTTTTTTATCAATATCTTTTGTCAAATACAACGAATATAATTGACAAACTCTAAATATGAGAGTGATTAAATGCTTTATCAGCATCCTTTGTCAGATATGTTGGATAAAATTGACAAAATCTAAGTATCAGAGTCATTAAATTCTATATTAACTTACTTTTCTCGGATACAGGTGATAAAATTGACAAAATCTATGTGTCAGAGTGAATAAGTTCTTTATCAGCATCTTTTGTCAGATACATCAAATATAATTGACAAAATCTAAGTATCAGAGTGAATAAATGCTTTATCAACATCCTTTGTGGGCTATATCGGATAAAATTGACAAAATCTAAGTATCAGATTGATAAAATTCTATATCAACATCCCTTTCTCGAATGCATGGGATAAAACTGACAAAATCTAACTGTCAAAGTGATTAATTTTTTTTTATCAACATCTTTTGTCAGATACATGGAATACAATTGACAAAATCTAAATATGAGAGTGAATATATTTTTTTTATCAACATCATTTGTCAGATAAATCAAATATAATTGACAAAATCTAAGTGTTAGAGTGAATAAATTTTTTTCATCAACATCGTTTGTGTGATACATCGGATAAAATTGACAAAATCTAAGTATCGGATTGAATAAATGCTTTATCAACATCATTTGTCATATATCTTGGATAAAATTGACAAAATATAAGTATCAGAGTGAAAAAATTCATTATCAACATCCTTTGTCGGATAAAATTGACAAAATTTAGTATCAGAGTGATTAAATTCTATATCAACATCTCTTTCTCGGATACATGGGATAAAATTGACAAAATCTAAGTATCAGAGTGAATAAATGCTTTATCAACATCCTTTAAATGCATAATCTAAGTACCAGAGTGAATAAATGCATTATCAACATCCTTTGTCGGGTATGTCAGATAAAATTGACAAAATCTTAGTATCTGGGTGATTAAATTCTGTATCAACATCCTTTTCTCGGATACATGAGATAAAATTGACAAAATCTAAGTGTCAGAGTGAATAATTTTTTTATCATATGAATAAAAAATGTAAGTAAGTAAGTAACAAACTCTTTCTTGAATTCGCCCCATGGGCCTAGTGAGGGAGACATGCAAAAAGCAAGGTTCATTTTTTTACTAAATCAAGTGCTACCATCTTTTTCAATTAAGGTATAGATGGCAGCACAACTTATTTTTCTTTCGCCCGGGCACCTGCAGCGAACCTACAATACCACCCTTTTTTTCAAATAACTTCATTCACGTTAGGTTCATTTAGGTTCACTTAGCCTGGCGCGCGACGCTAAGTGAACCTAAACTTCTTAGTATACTATAACGTTAGACCGTATTTTGTATTGACAACACTGTTCAAACGGTACTTGTGTGTTATACAGAACACATCGGTGAAGTAAAGCTAGGTCAACTCACAGGGCCATTTTATCATCGTTAACCATTCCTTTAGATTGATGCTATTCCAAATTTATAATAAATTGGCTATGAGTTAACAACCCCTTCAGGGCTACCTTAACTGGTAATCAGGTAAACCCTTTTTTACCACCTTCATACAATCCGATCACTAATTAGGATCATTCTCACAACTATTATTCAATCAACAATTAAGATCGTTCATAAAGTCGAATTCGCAAATGCCATACCTTTTTCGCAAATATAGTTATTTTTTAGGTAAATGTTACAACTTTTCATTATTCACAGTTCTGTAATTATCCCATGATGCATTCTTAGCCAAACCCGATGAGATGCCTTTAAGATAGAGGTCATCAAACTCTTTGACGTTCAACCTCAAGAGTGCCCTAGGGGATGACCTATATTAAGTTCATTCAACTTGATACGCTTCAGTGGTTCCTATACGTCCCTAAAAAATGGAACCTCAATAAAGAATGACCTAGATAAAAGTCGTTCAACTTCAAGAGTGCGTTAGGGAATGGCCTTGGTAAAGTTCATTCAACTTGATACGCTTCAGTGGTTCCTATATGTCCCCGAAAAATGGAACCTCAATAGAGAATGACCTAGATAAAGGTCGTTCAACCTCAAGAGTTCCCTAGGGAATGGCCTTGATAAGGTTCATTCAACTTGATAGGCTTCAGTGGTTCCTATATATCCCCACAAAATGGAACCTCAATAGAGAATGACCTAGATAAAGGTCGTTCAACCTCAAGAGTGTCCTAGGGAATGGCCTTGATAAAGCTCATTCAACTTGATACGCTTCAGTGGTTCCTAGGGGCGTCAGAAAAGTATATTAGAGGCTGACCTAGATAAAGATCGTTCAACCTCAAGAGTACCCTAGGGAATGACCTAGATAAAGTTCATTCAACCTGATACGTTTCAGTGGTTCCTAGTGCTTCCATTGTAGTATAATAGAGAATAAACTAGATAAAGTTCGTTCAACCTCAAGAGTGCCCTAGGGAATGACCTAGATAAAGTTCATTCAACCTGATACGCTTCAGTGGTTCCTAGTGCTGCTATAGAAGTATAATGTCACAATCTACTAATGTATACATAAATGTTTCACCCGATTTTTTGTAAAAATAATGTAATTTCTGACTTATGTTTGTCTTGAAGGAGTCCCCTAATTCCAATGTTGTTTCTCTATAATGATTTTTTTCTATTATTATAAACGCGTATAAAATTGATGGGGTCTGTCATTAAATTGAAGCCAGGAATAGTCGGATCACCAAAAGCTGATCTATACACTTTTACATGACTTAGAGGAGTATCAACTAAATTAGAATTTAATAAATTTATAGTGTCCGGGGCTGAAGTCTCAGAACTCATACCATTTTGCTGCATAACAACTCTTCCTTCCTCGCTATCACCATGAATGAGGGGATTGACGAAGGAGTGAGATGTTTCAACTCACGACCCACTAGCGTATTAGAACTAAGTAGTTCAATCCAAACAAATTCGCTTCCTTGTATATTTTCATGCTCGATGGTGCTTGGTTGAGCTGAAGAATCCTTTTTTCGAGATATTGGGGGAGTTGAAAGAACACTCGGACTCACAAAACAATTTTCTTTCAAAAGACGATCGATTTCATCTTCAGTTTCATTGTTTGGGGGTGAACTATATATTTTCGTCATGGAAATGTCTCATACGATATCTTTAACCTCCACCGCTAACGTTTCGGTAACTAGTGGCAGATTTTTGGATCCCGTGAGGCCCATAGGTGGTGTACTTGGAGTCACAAACCCCTTAAGATGCAGGTGTTATTGATTATTGATGTATTGCGAACACAGGGTTGTGTTATTCCTGAATTAAACCTAATTTTCAGGACAAATTCTTCTAAAAAATAAATTAGTCAGATTGACTTCAATTTATTTTGTTTTGTTATACTGTACTAGAAGATTGGATTTTTTCAGGGCGTTGTTCTAAAAGAAAATGAAAACATTGTTGCTGGCATATGTAAGTATGGTTTTTATTCTAAGTTGAAAAATAAATAAAACAGTATGTCATCATATAAAAAAAATATCAGCTCAAGACATTTAGGTTTCAGAAAGATCTTGCAGTAAAACCTTGTTTCATTGTTATTATTTAATTGTATAGTCAACGAGACATTTTTCGTTCAAATTAAAAATCTATGTGTTTGAATTTAAGTAAAGTGTTTAAGTATCAACTATGTGTTTGAATTTAAGTAAAGAGTAAGTTAGTAAAGTGTTTGAATTTGCGTCTCTTAACTTAGGTCACACACTGAAGACGCTTTTCAATTGTCACTATCAGTAATTACCAAATTCAGTGGCGTCGTTTGAAGGGAGGGGGCCCGGGGCGGGGGGGCAATATTTGTTCAGATCAAATTGTTTCTCCTGATAGGTAAGTGTCTTTTACTTCCTAAAATCTATCAGTTCAATATTATTTTCTTGTTTTAAGACTTTCAAAAAAGGACATGGAACACCCTCTACATCTGCAAACAGGACAGAAATACAATCACTGAAAAACAAGAAATAATTGAAAAAAGAATTTTTTTCATTGAAAACATGAAAATAAATCATCAAAAAAGAAAATAAGACTTTGAATTTTTTATATTATATTCGTACTGTAGCTAGATAGGTCGAATTGGTTGTAGTTTAGTCATAGAAGTTAATAGGAGGGAGAGATCAGATCATGGAATTCTTTAATTGTTTTAATTTTTTACTTACAATATTTAAATTAAAACTCCAATATAGCTTCAATTTCGCTTATTTGTAACTTAAACGTCTAGTGAGCGCAGATGACATCCTATTCCTTACGTTTTGGCTTGGTATACTAACCCATTAATGCAGAACTGCCTCTATATACCATGCTCACTTCTTGCTGTTTTCGCCTTTCTAAATATTTCTTTTAACCAGCTCCAGAAAAAATTGGCACACATGTGCTAAAAATTGTGATTGAAGTTAGTCACATTTCACACAATGCCAGTGCTATTTGTGGGAAATTTATCTCTACATCAGCATGTTGTATGAAATGTCTGCTGCACAGTTCATATAATTATCCAGTATGATCATTCTCTATCTCACCCATTATAAAAACACGGACCGGGGTGCGAGTGCTCAGGAGAACTTTTTTGCAGATATAAACATAGGCGAAGTCAGATTAGCAGGAATGCAGGTTAGTCTGTTTCCGATTGTTTCCATCAAAGTGCATTGAAACAATCGGAAACAGACTAACCCGCATTCCCGCTAATGCAGAAATAATTGGGAGGAGCTTTTTGTTCGCACCGAGAACGAAGACCAGAAATGATCTGCGATAAGCTTACTGGTATATTCTGTCTACTGTGGTCTGCTGTAAGAAGCATATAGTGAATCCGAATAATGTATGTATATTTTTCTCACAATCTAGAAGTTTAATGCCCAAAAATAAACGGCACCAGCCCCTAATCTTTATCTATTGTTATAATTTTTAATATGCAGCACTAGAAGACCAAGCTCTACTTGGTGAAGGAAATTTTAGACAAAAAAGATATTCAGTGTCCCCCGCCCCTTCCGGAAATGTATACCTCCCATACCCTGATTTACACACAATAAATGTGTAATTTTTCTAGATCTTGCTTTTTTTCAACAGAGATACAAAGGGGAAGGTCATTTTCAAACTCCAGGTGTCAATATTTACTATGCGATCGGCATCCCTGACACGTTTTAATTAATGTAAAGTTTCTACCGCTATGCTGCCAAGAATTGTCCAGATTTTTTGGATATTCTTAATCAAACAATGCTGAACGAGTAGCCTATTAATTGACATATATTTTTCAAATACTTTGAATTAAAACCACTGTCGCTATTTCAAATGCAAGAAAATATTCAGGAGGATTCTCTGTAAAGGAGAATTTCCGCAGGAGGGGGAGGGTGATTTGTCCGCCTTGTTTTTTCCATTGGACAACACCTGTTTTGTTGTATTTTATTTTTTTAAATGCAAAAACAACCAAAAGTGCAGTTTTTGGGTGTCATGTATCACTTTATGATTGTATTATTAAGTCAAATTTATAAAGAGTATTTAAATATAAAAATTAGTTAATACATGAGCCCATAATTAGCTCTCTATGATGTTGACGTGTCCGTCCCATCCTTTACATTCCAAAAATGTCACCGTATTGAGGATTTAGTGTGCCATTTAGCAATCGAATCTAGGCATATAAAAAAACGACAAGATGTGAAAATTATCTTTTATGAAACCTTAAACAGCTCTCTATGATGTTCCAGTCCCCCAATAGCGAAAAAGAATAATAAGAGGACATGTCAGTTCTACCCAAGTAAAAAATTATTTTTTTCTTGTTTTTCAATGGGGGGGGGGGGGGCAATTTTTCTGGTGTAAGGTTTCAACAATGGTAATTTAAAGGGTGTACTTTTTGATTTTTATGATGTCAGTTTCAAATCCCATGCATGTGAATGACGCGATCCACTGGGCTGTTGGAATAGTGCGTAGTTCAACTGCGAGATCGTGTCTCCCATGTTAGGCTTGGGAGTTGAAGGAAGTAGAATAGGGATGTGCATTTTAATATTAATGGTAAAGCTGGCAAAGAATCTGAGCTTATTAAACTCACCATCACCCACCCGAAACTGCTTACAGTACACTACTATCGTCTGCATCAACTCATTGCTGACAGCCTTAGTAAAAGCCGATTCCACTGCTTAATTTATGTTTGTCCGATGCGTGTGCATTGTTTACTTAAGTACTTTGTAATTTTTTTCAATTTAACCGAGTAATATCTTTTCTAAATATTAATTTTTTTTTCGCTATCAATTGAAGAAAAATGTCGTATTGAAGACTTAAAAAAGGAACGGGATATCTTTACCTTTTCATCGCTTGGTAAATCCCCCTCCCTCACCAGGTGGAAGAGTGCGTGTGTAGTCCCAGAATCGGGACAGCTGGGTTGCTACGTGTTATGAAAGCTGTTAATTCGGAATAAGCGCGTCCGTAGGCTCAGCGATGAAAGATGGCCTCGGTTCGACAGATGGCTTTGGGTTCCTAAGCCAGTTCCGTAGAACCAGCTTTGTCCAGCTCTCAACTTCGATGTGTTTTATAATGTTATTAAAAATATAATATGTATCAATTTGAATCGGTTGTAACAGGCTCATATAACCAATAAAGTGCAGAGCTCCTTACTTTAATTTTTTTGGCTCATAACTAACTGTACAAAGCAACGAAAAGTAGAGCAAGAAGATAAAGGTATTGAATTGGGATTAATTCCCATCTACGTCTTCTTATTGTAACACAATAACATAAAGTGAAGACAATCTTAACACTGAAAGCAGCTCAACTTCGACCAAATTAATTAATAAACGTGATCTAATTAATTATTCAGTCTCAGTTCGGGCCATATTTGTGATAGTCTCTTTCAACAAAAAGACTTGATTTTCCTTAGACTAAAGGGAGAAAATTAGGAACAGAATTATCAGACATCTTTAAAACAAATTTAGGGTTGTGTTTTTCACAGGTTTTCTAACACCCGGGTGTTTTTAGAGGAGAGGGGTTGAGGGAGCACTTTTTAGGGGCACATACTTGAAATAAATAGTCTGACATTTATAATCATTTTGTAGTTTTTAAAATTTTATCTTTATTAAAATAAAGTAGTGGCCGTAGTTGGCAGGAAGTTACCTCCCTACTATAATGCTTACATAATAATAATACTTAATACTTACTGTAAGTGTAAGCAAATTGAACAGACCAGAACCGCCACGGCTTTCCCTTAAGGATAAGCTATGCCACTTGGGGATAATTTGTACAGATAGGGTCCGGATATGGACCCCCTATTGACCCCCCCCCCCCCCAATAAAAATACTGGAGTTACGCCCCTGCCTAAAATAAATATGTTGCTTTGTAATTTGAAATTTCACTACCTTGACATCAGTGATACAGACGTCGAGGCCGCTTATTATTCAAACAGCTTAAAATGCAAGTCGTAAGCTTGCATTTTGGGGATGTTACCCTTTTCCCGAAAATCAGGAAAAAATTTTCAGGCTCCTAGCTTTTGATGTAACATTAAACTTTATGAATTTTATATATTTCGAATCAGCAAAAAATCCAATTCTTATCATATATCAACTTTTATAAAAAAAAAACTCTTTTTTACAATTCTAGTTGCTATTCGCCCGAATTTCTCCTTACTTACAAGCCGCTACCACAACTGTGTGTTGAGATTGTAATGGTAACTTTAATAATTGCAAAATTTCTTTGTCAGTGGCTAGAAATGGCAGGTTATGTTTCTCCCTAAATTTTTAAAATACTATTTTGGTGGAGGGGAAGGGTGCTTCCATTGAAAAACGTCTTTTTTTGGTACTTTAATAAAAAAAAAACGGAAATTAATGTAAAATTTGCCCCCTGTAGATTTTGATAGATACAATTTTCCCACTTCTTAAGATTTCATTAATCTACACAACTTTTCTTCACGTACCTTGTTCGCAAGGTCTTTTACTAGCTTGGATCTCTGGAACTCTTCAATGAAGAACAGAGCCATTTTGTTTTGCGATGCTGCTAGACTCACCTCGAGGTAGGTCTGACATGTCTTTTACAGCCTTCCAGCAATTATAGTCTCTTTCAACGATTTCTTCTTTGAGGAGTTTAATTTTAGCATAAACATTTTACAAAACAAGGTAATTAGAACAAATACAATCCCCATAGTGTAATTGTATGGTGTTACCTATGGGTTCGTTTTTAATTTGAGTCTTGACTTCTGTCAATTTAATTTCTGTTTATTTATTTTTTTGCAAAATGTTTGAATTTATAGTTCAAGTTTTATTGAAAGGCAATAAGTAATTGAAAATCACTTGCAATTATCATACGGCAATTACATAGGGTAAGTTCTGGTTTTGGTTTCAACGCCTTTCTCTGCTTTGACAAAAAAGGGGACTAAATAGCATGACTCAAAAGCTGACAACAGAAAAGGAAGACTGGATATACACTCCATTTGTATACTTGCCTACTGTAGAAATCAGCCTAAGAAACTTTCCATGATAACTCAAAAATCTGCGCACAAAAACATGAAATCTCGCGGACACGTGGACAAAGAACTGGAATTTATGTTCTTCAAAAGTATTTACATTGAAAACGTGACCGATTTTTTCTTCCTTTTCGACTTAAGACATCTTTAAACTCAATAAATCTACATATTTTGAATAAGCATAAAAAATCATTTCATTTAATATTTATAAAGTGTTCAGACTTGCGCAAAATCTTCCAATCAAATTTGAAACCTCCGCTACCTGAATAAGTTTCTGCATGCTTAAGAGTATTTTTAAGCAGCAGGTCACTGTTATATCCAAAACGAAATTTGTTCTCACCTTTTTCAAAAACGGGTTAGAAAATGAATAAAGATACTTTCAATAGATTTGATTTACTAATCATATTTACAGAATCATATTTAGTTCGTGTGAGGCTAGGATAGCCAGCCCAAAATGCAACCTAATATGATTTTGGTGCCTAAATCTCAAAGACTGACTAACATCATTTTATATAATATATCCAATCGGTTAGGGTATTAACCTTTTATGCCTTTATGAATAGCTTTTATGGCTATTCATAATATGAAATGAAATGAAATAAATGGTATGAAATAATATGAATATGAAATGCCTTTATGAATAGTACCCGAAACTCTAAAAAGCTCAAGTCTCAACACATTATACATACCGTATTCAACAAAGACATGAATGGAACAACCCTCCCCTCTTCCAAAAAAAAAAATAGTAAGGCCTACTACTGACATAAAAAAGGCCTACTCTCAAATAAAAAAGGTATTTTCAGAATCCAGGAAAACGCATGCCCATTTAACACCTCTGACGAAGAAAGTTTGAAATTACAGAAGGTACCATTGATGCCTTAACAAACAGTTCGTGATACCTGTAAGTAACTGTCAGTAACTGTAAGAACTGTAAGTAAGGTGCTGCACAGGCAAATCGTAACCTAAATTTTAAATATGGAACTTCGATAACATTTGATACATGAAAAGAATTGACTTTTCATGCTGGTTCAAAATAAAAAAAATAGATAAGTTTAATGTTGCCCATCAAAAGTTAGGAGATTGAGAATTTTGTTTGATTTTTAAAATAGGTAACATCCCCATTTGATTCTTAATACGTGAAACCCTACTGTAGCGGTTTCAAGCTCTGATCGATAAAAACGTGGGATTATACATTCTTTTTTTTCAGATGAAAGATCGCGGATGCTTGTTTATTTGTTATTTTTGGTTATTTTTCAGTGGGGAGC
>JAQQPU010002459.1:54445-67672 GCA_029168905.1 Artemia sp. Kazakhstan ARC1039 | reverse complement strand
TTTTTTTCTGCCTCCGACAGTGACCTGCTCGCGTATTGAACTATTGATTCTACTCCTTCAGAATTTATGTTTATTAATATGGCTCCTATGCCGTACCCCGAAGCATCGGTTTGCAAACAGAAGTCTTGTGACAAATATGGTAGTTTTAGTATTGATGCCAGTAATAATTGACTTTTTATTTCATTTAGCGCTTGTTTTGCTTCCTCTGGACATTCAAATTTACCTGATTTTTTCAAAAGGTTTGTCAAAGGTTGTGCTATTGTGGCATAATTTTTAATATATCGTCTGAAATAGCTTAACAAACCACAAACTGATCTGCAGCTTTTTTGATCTTTAGGAGGCTGTAAATTTTCTATGACTGTAAATTTTTCTGGATTTGGTGAAATAGTACCTTGGTTTATCGGGTGTCCAAGAAAAACTAATTTTGGTACTACTATTTTTAACTTTTCTGGTTTTAATTTTAAGCCTGCTTTTTGAAACTTTTCCAGTATTTTTCTAAGTTCGACCAAGTGGTCTTCCAGGTTTTCATTAAACGAAATTACATTATATAAATAAGCCAAGGTATCTTTTTTCCTTCCTGGTTCGTTATCTTTTAACACCAAATTCATTAGTCGACTAAAACAATTTGGACTAAATGATAAGCCAAAAGGCATACGTTGAAATGTGAACGTTCTTCCATCGTCTAAGATTACTGTCGCCTTATGCTTTGTTTCTGCATCTAAAGCGATTTTCCAATATCCTGCTATTAAATCAAAACTAGTGTAATATTTTGAACCCCCTAACGAATCTAAAATCGTATCAATTCTTGGTAACTTCATCACGTCCTTAACCGTGACGGCATTTAGTGATCTAAAGTCTATACATAATTTCCAGGTGTTATCTTTTTTCCTGACTATTACTAGTGGAAAACACCAATCGCTAACACCTTCTTTCATTATTCCCTGATCTTCCATTTCTTTTATTTGGCTTTCTAGCCATGGCTTTAAATGATAAGGTGTTTTATACGGTGATTTTTTTATTGGAGGGCCCTCTGTTGATATCTTGTGCGTGATTAAGTGAGTTAATCCATAATCCGCTTTGTGTCTTGCAAAAGTCCATTTAAAATCCCAAAGAATATTTTCCAACCTAGTTTTTACGTTTTCCGGTAAATGTTTTAAATCAAATTGTTGCAAAAAATCCGTTTTCGACATTCCATACTTTTCCTGTGGTTGCGGTTTTAATGAGGATAAATAATCGTGGCTAGTGAAGTTTACGCATAATTCTGGACTGTTTATAGATTTTATTTTCGAATTTGAAATCTTTTCTACTGATCCAAGTTCTACCTGGTTCAGTTTTATTTTATTATTACTTAGATTTGATAGTTTTAAGTATGTTATACCGTTTTCAATTTTTATAACTTGATTTTCCACGAAAATCATTGGGTATTCTTTTATGGTATACCCTCCTATCATGGCATCCATTGTTTTAACCTTTCCTACTTTTGTATTTAATGTCGCTAGAACTTGAGCTGTCGTTCCCACTTCTATGGTGATTTTTCCGCTTATTTTTAGGTTATAATTCGAATCTTCACTTTTGTTATCTGTTGTTACGCAAATTTGCCTATTATTTTCATTTGCCTGGTTTATGGCTATTGTATCGGATATGGGTTCCTATACAATCCCATATTTTCTGATGGCATCTACTCCTAGAATACAAGGAAATGGTAGCTGCTTGCATATTATTACTGTTACTGTTATTTCTTTATCCCCTGCACTAAATTTCAGTGGACATTCTCCCAAAATTGTCAGCTTGTGCCCTGTTACTGATGTCAGGGTATTCTGACATCTGCTTACGCGATTTTTGACACTGGGAGGAAACCTCTTAAAAACTTCCTTTCGAATTAATGATTTAGATGCACCTGTATCTAGTAAACATGGTAAATTTTGAAAACACTCAATTTTAAAACAACGCAGAATCGGTAGATTATTATTATTTGCATTTGTATCACAACATTCTAAACTATATAGGGGTCTTTGTAAGGAAACAGCTCTGTCGACCCTTACAGGTTGGTTTCTCCGTTTAAATGCCCACTGTTTATCCAAAAGTTTCTGGGATTATCCCAGTTTTCTTCAGCACTGCTACTTTGACCCTGGGTATTATTAACCGTTTGCCTCCTAGGCCTAAATTCAGGAATATTATTAGGTGTTTGCCAAGTATTATTTGTTCCCTGCCTTCCTAAATTCCTGTCCTCCTGCGTTCTGAATTGGTGTCTTGTTTTATACGTCTGGCCTTCTTTGCATATTCTATGCCAGCAATCTGCTGCGTAGTGGTTTGGTTTGCTACAATAATAGCAATAAAATTTTCTCTTAAATTGTTTGTTTGTTTCCTGGTTATTTCTAAATATTTTTGATCTTTCCTTGTTGGTTCCCCAACAATATGTCTTTGGTGGGGGAGGGTGCCCATATTTTCTGTAGTTATTAGCTGCTAATCTCTCAAGGTCGTGGAGTCGGTCAGCTATTTCCCTAGACGGCGACCCTCGGCCTCCGTCGCGCCTTTTTGGTTCACGATTCGGCTCCTCAAAGCTCACCCTTTTCTGTCCCCTTTCATATTTTATACTTTCTTGGGCTCCTGTGTTATTTATTGACATCTGATCAAACTTTTTCATAGCCTCGTCAATTTTTACCTCTGTTTCGACTAGTATTATAGCCTGCTCTAAATTTTCAGGTTTCCGTGATAATATTAGTCTTAATAACTTTTTTGGTAACCCTTGGGTAAAAGTATGTAGTTCTACTTTCTGTACTGTCTCGTCATTTCCGCCTTTCTCTAATTGTAAACACACGGATCTACAAATTTTGTCGGCATATTCCCTGATACTAGTTGAGGTATTGAATGTGACTACCTCTGTTCTTAACCTCTCGGAGATGCTTGTGTCTATGAATCTTGTTTTAAAAGATTCAATTAGAGTACTGATGTTCTTGGGCTCTTTTTCCTTAATTGCCTCAAACTGTTTAATGGTGATTCCCTTTAATTTGGCTGCAACGCATTGCTCTTTGACCTTATCCTCAAACGATTCAGTTAGTTCGTCGAAAATTTTTAATTTTTCAATAAACTCATCTACATCTGAATTTCCCGCTTATTCTGGTATAATTTTTGCAATTTCAAGTACTGTTGATAGGGAAGTCATTTTTTCCTCTGGTAAAGCCATTTTATTTCAATCTACTATTTTTATCTAGCCTTCTCGACCCAGTTTTTTCCAGCATATTATGGTATTTGGGGGTTGTAGTCGTAGATGCCTTTATTCTCCCTTTATAGGGAAGATAAACTCTGGCCCTAAGGTAATTAAACTTTGGTAGCGAGCCTTAGGCTATGACCGAACTAATGAGGCGTACCGACTGGGTATGTTCGAGGGGCTAAAGGTAGATCGTAGAGAGGTTGTCTAAAATACAATACTTTTATTCAATTTACACATAGTAATTACAGATATAGATATGCTACTGGGACTGGCTGCCCCAAGTAGACCACAAGTCTCAAAAAACTACAATAATATATAATAAGATACAGACACTTACAAAGATCCGACAAGATCCCAAGGTATTCCTAATGAGAAAATAAACGGGCAGAGGTTCACCCTGCAAGTCAAAAAGTCTGACTTCAGTCTAAAAAATCGGGGTATATATTTGAAAAACTAACCATGTCCTTCCGGTACATTGACACATTTAGCCAGGAAATTGGTTATTGAGCAAGTTCCCTCCAAGCCCACACATTCCACGATTTGTATCTTTATCTTAAAAAGTGGTATTTTGAAACTTTGTTTTTGCGTCTTAATATATTTTTACTCAATTAATAATTAACTAAATTAGAAAGCTTCACCACACAATCCTAACCCTGCTGAATAATTCCCCTGGACAAATTCCTCGGAACATCTGCACATCTGAAATTTAGTTTTCAAAGAGAAAGTAAGATAAATAAAAAGAATTTTTATAGGAATTTTGGCAAATTCCCCCCGTGTGAAGTTTAACCCGGAAAGCTCGACCCCGGAAATTTCTCTACCCACGGACAATTCTTCCAGTGGAAAATAATCCCAAAATAAATTCCTACCCACCAAAAAATGTTTGAATACCTCCCAGTGACAAATACTATATGTAAACAATGGACAAATTGCACAGCTTAAAGCCTTTTCCCTTGGAGCTTTAGGGGGTCATGTCATCTCCAGGGACATACTTGTTGGACCTTTCAACTATCCTGAAAAAAAATGACAATCACAAAACTTCGATCGTATGACTTTGGGGGAAGGGATTTGATGGGGGCTAGTGGCCCTCCAATATTCTTGGTCATTTTTAAAAGGGCACTAGGACTTTCAATTTCCGTTTGATTGAGTCTTCTTATGATCTTCTAGAAACATTTGTTCAATAGGACCATCCTTGGGCAAAACAAAAACAAAAAGACAAATAAACACGCATCCGTGGCCATTTTTGTAGATGAGAGCTTGAAACCCTTGTAAAATTTCCCGGAAACTTTGTTTCCCACGTAAAATTCTTCAACTGGCCTCCTCCTTGCAGAAAATTTCCCCCACAAAAAATCAGCATATTTCCCAATTAAAAATACCATGCGTAAACAATGGGCAAATTGTATGATCTACAGCTCTTTTTCCAGGGACTGTGGGGGTTATGCCGCCCCCAAAGGCATACTTATTTGGCTTTTCAACTATGAATAATTAAATGGTTATCTCACAATTTTCATTGAATCTCTTTGGGGAGGAATGGACATCTGAGATGGGCTAGTTGCCCTCTAATCGTTTTGGTCACAGAAAAAGGGATCTGAAACTTTCGACTTTCGTTTGAATGAGTCTTCTCTCTGTATTCTAGGACCATTGGTTCCATAAGATCACATCCTCCATGGGGAAAAAACAAATAAATAAACACATATGTATGATGTTTCTTTTGGCAAAAAAATTCCGAAATTCCTCATTTTTGTAGATAGAATCTTGAAACCTCTTCAGTGTGGTTCTCTAATAGTTCTCTAATAGGCTGAATCTGATGGTGTGATTTTCAGTTAGATCACTTGACTTTTTGTGGATGTCCCCCCCCACCCCCTTTTTTCGTAAATCAGGCAAATTTTCCATGGCTCGTAGCTTTGGATGGATAACATTATACTTAATGAATTTGATATATTTGTAATAAGCATGAAAGGCCTATTCATTTGACTTATTAATGGTTATCCAAAGTCCTTTAATTACTATTCACTATTTGGCCAAGTAGCTCCTTATTTACAGTCTCTACTTACTAACAGTGTGGTCTTCAAAATAACTCACGTACAGTTCGTTACCACGAACTGTTTGAATGGTTTGACAATTATAAAGAAATAAATTTTAATGATGATATTGAATTTTTTTTACGTCATCAAACAGTTCATGGTAACGAACTGTAAGTAACGAGCGACCCGGCTCAATAGTCACCAAAACTCTTTAAAACGATCATTTGATACTAATAGATACATCATTAGAATAAAATTTTTATGCTAATCTCAAATATATAAATTTTATCAAGTTTATTCCAACCCATAAAAAGCTACGCGCCCGAGAAAATTTGCCTGATTTTCGAAAAAAGGAGGAAACACCCTAAAAGTCATAGAACCTTAATGAAAAGCACACCATAAGATTCAGCATATCAGAGAACCGTACTGTAGAGGTTTCAAACTCCTATCTGCAAAAATATGGAATTTTGCATTTTTTGCCAGAAGAAAGATCATGGATGCGTGTTTATTTATTTTTTTTTTTATTATTTTTTTTTCCCCCAGGGGTGATCGTATCGACCCATTGGTCCTAGGATATTGTCGGAGGGCTCATTTGGATGGAAATTCAAAGTTCTAGTGCCCTTTTTAAGTGACCCAAAAAATGGAGGGCAACTAGGCCCCCTCCCACGCTCATGTTTTCCCCAAAGTCATCCGATCAAAATTTTGAGATAACCATTTTGTTCATCATGGTCAAAAAGTATTATAGCTATGTCTTTGATCATGACTGAATCCCCCACAGTCCCCGGGGAACGGGGTGCAATTTATGGACTTTCCCCAATGTTTACATATAGTATTGGTTATTGGGAAGTATACAGCTGTTTTCAGGGGGAACTTTTTCTGGTACTAGGGGGGGGGGGGGTCGGGGGTTACGTGGGAGGAATTTCCATGGAGGAAGTTTTTGTGGGGGAAGGGACATTTTCTAAGAAGGGGGCGTTGGATTCCCAGCATTATTTAAAAAATTATCAGAAATGAAATTTAAAAAAACAAGTTTTCCAACTGAAAGTAAGGAGCAAAATCAAAAATTAAAATGAACAGAAATTATTACGTATATATTTGGGTTCCTCCTCTAGTCAAACCTCGCTCTTTACGCTAAAGTTTTGTTAATATTTTTATTAGAGCTATTTATTCTAATTAACGGCCTTTGTGATTAAGGGGTATTTTTTAAAGAATTGGAACAAAATTCGAACTTTAGCGTAAACAGCGAGGCATTGACTAGGGGCAGAACCCCCTAATATTTATAAGTAAAGCTACATGATAATATTATAATATTGGGCGTCAAGGATTTTCGGACACATTTTGCTCCTTACTTTCAGTTGGAAAACTTGTTTTTTAAAAATTTAATTTCTGATAATTTTTTAAATAATGCTGGGAAATCCGGCGCCCTTTTCATAGCAATGTCCCTTCCCCCATGAAAACTTCCTCCATGGATAGATCCGTAAACCCCGCCCCCCCCCTACTTCCAGCAAAAAAATCGCCCTGAAAACGGCTGTATACTTCCCAATAACCAATACTATATGTAAACATTGGGCAAAGTCCATAAATTACAGCCCGTCCCCCGGGGACTGTGGGAGATTTAGTCATGCTCAAAGACATAGCTATTAGAAAAAACATGAGCGTGGGAGGGGGCCTAGTTGCCCTCCATATTTTGGGTCACTTAAAAAGGGCACTAGGACTTTTAATTTCCGTCCAAATGAGCCCTCCCGCAATATCCTAGGACTAATGGGTCGATACGATCACCTCTAGGGAAAAAAGCAAAAAAAAAAAAAATAAATAAATAAAAAAAATAAACACGCATCCATGATCTTTCTTCTGGCAAAAAATACAAAATTCCATATTTTTGCAGATAGGAGCTTGAAACCTCTACAGTAGGGGTCTCTGATATGCTGAATCTGATGGTGCGATTTTAATAAAGGTTCTATGACTTTTAGGGGGTGTTTCCTCCTTTTTTCGAAAATCAGGCAAATTTTCTCAGGAGCGTAACTTTTGATGGGTTGGAATAAACTTGATAAAATTTATATATTTGAGATCAGTATGAAAATCTTAAAATTATCGTTTTTTAGAGTTTAGGTGACTATTGAGCCGGGTCGCTCCTTACTTACATTTCGTTACCACGAACTGTTTGATAACGTTAAAAAAAATTCGATATCATCATTAAAATTTATTTCTTTATAATTGTCAAACAATTCAAACAGTTCGTGGTAACAAACTGTATGTAAGTTATTTTGAAGACCACACTGTTAGTAAGCAGAGACTGTAAGTAAGGAGCTACTCGGCCCAATAGTGAATAGTAATTAAAGGACTTTGGATAACAATTAATAAGTCAAAAGAATAGGCCTTTATGCTTATTCCAAATATATCAAATTCATCAAGTATAATGTTACCAACCCAAAGCTACGAGCCCTGGAAAATTGCCTGATTTTCGAAAAAAGGGGGTGAGGGGAACATCCGGAAAAAGTCATGTGATGTAACTGAAAATCACACCATCAGATTCAGCCTATCAGAGAACTATTATAGAACCACACTGTAGAGGTTTCAAGATTCTATCTACAAAAATGTGGAATTTCGGAATCTGTTGCCAAGAAACATCATACTTATGTGTTTATTTGTTTGTTTTTTTCCATGAATGATGTGATCATATCGAACCAATGGTCCTAGAATACAGAGAGAAGACTCATTCAAACGAAAATCGAAAGTTTCAGATCCCTTTTTCTGTGACCTAAAAGATTAGAGGGCAACTAGCCCATCTCAGATGTCCCTTCCTCCCCAAACAGATTTAATGAAAATTGTGAGATAACCATTTAATTATTCATAGTTGAAAAGCCAAATAATTATGCCTTTGGGGGTGGCATGACCTCCACAGTCCCTGGAAAAAGGGCTGTAGATTGTACAATTTGCCCATTGTTTACGCGTGGTATTCTTTTATTGGGAAATATGTTGATTTTTTGTGGGGGGGGGGGATTTTCTGCAGCGGGTAGGCCAGATGGGGAATTTTATGTGGGAAGCAAAGTTTTCGGGAAATTTTACAAGGGTTTCAAGCTCCCATCTACAAAAATGTGAAATTTTGTATTTTCTGGCAGAAAAAAAGGCCATGGATGCGTGTCTATTTGTCTTTTTGCTTTTGTTTTACCCAAGGATGGTCATATTGAACCATTGATCCTAGAAGATTGAAAGAGGACTCAATTGAACGGGAATTGAAAGTCCTAGTGCTTTAAAATGAACAAGAATATTGGAGGGCCGCTAGCCCCCATCACACCCCCTTCCCCCAAAGTCATACGATCGAAGTTTTGAGGTTGTCATTTTTGTTCAGGATAGTTGAAAGGTCCAAAAAGTATGCTTCTGGAGATGATATGACCCCCGACAGCTCCTAGGGAAAGCGCTTTAGCTGTGCAATTTGTCCATTGTTTACATATAGTATTTGTCATTGGGAAGTATTGAAACTTTTTTCGCGGGTAAGAATTTCTCTGGGGGTTATTTTCCACTGGAAGAATTGTCCGTGGGTAGAGAAATTTCCGGGGTCGAACTTTCCGGGTTAAACTTCACACGGGGGGAATTTGCCAAAATTCCTATAAAAATTCTTTTTATTTATCTTACTTTCTCTTTGGAAACTAAATTTTAGATGTGCAGATGTTCCGAAGAATTTGTCCAGGGGAAATATTCAACAGGGTTGGAATTGTCTGGGAATTTCCTCTGGGAGAGAGGGGGGATTACAAGAGAAATCTTCCATGGGGGAATTTTCCACGGAAAAACTTTCAATTACGGGGGGGCGGGATCTATGGGAAAAATTTTACAGAGAGGGGGATTTCCTTCATGATTTGAAAAATGATAAGAAATTAAACAAAATCAATTCTCTGTTTCAAATGAAAGGAGAATTTTCCAGGCGGAATTATCCGCAGAAAATTTTCTGGGGGAATTGCAAACAGGATGGAATTGCTTTGGGGAGGGAGTGGGATATTACGGCTTGAAGAACTTTCCAAGGAAGAATTTCCTGTGGGGGAATTTTTCATGGAGGGGGTGGTGGATTTCTCGGTAACATTTGAAAAGCAATCACAAATTGAATAAATAGAACAAGTTTTTTTTCTAACTGAAAGTAAGGAGCAGCATTAAAACTTAACCCAAACAGAAAGTATTTCTGTATATGAGGGGAGCCGTCCCTTCCTCAAAACCTTGCTCTTTACGCTGAAACTTGACTTTTTGTTCCAATTCCATCAGAACGGCTCCAGAAACACAAGGACACAAGAGGTTAGAATAAGAGGTTTTTTTTAAAGTACTAAAAACTTCAGTTGGAGTGCGGGGTATTGAGAAGGGGACAGCTTCCCTCATATACGGAATAATTCCTGTTTTAGTTTTAATTTTAATGTTGCTCCTTAATTTCAGTAGAAAAAAACTTTTATTTCACTTAATAATGGGAAGGATCAATAAGAAAAGAACAACAATTGACGATAAAAGTCGAAATATCGAAAACGGGATTTCGATACCAATATACACACGAAGAGAAGAGGATTTTTACGCTGATTTGGTAGCGCAATAAAGAATAAACATGATATGAAATTCTTTATTTAGAATTACCCATCTAAATAAAAGCCCTTGAATTTTTGTATAATGATAGAAAGGAGTGAAAAAACATCCAAAATGAGGAGCAATCCTCACGAAAATGACGCCATCAAATTAAAAACTTTTGTCGACTGTGCATGGACTGTGGGTTTTAAGTCACTATCTACAAGAATGAGAAATCTTCCATCTTTCTTAAGAAGTATGGTCGCTGATGCTTTTTTTAGAGACGTAATCGTATCAAATGAGTGGCCGTATAATATCAGAAAAGAACTAAAATTTCAACGTTTTGATCAACAAACAAATTTGGACTTAAAAGTTTCTTTTCTGGTCTTCAAAAAAGAGCAAACCTCAGAAAGAGTTATGAAACAACATCAACACAAATTATTCGGTAGCCAATGCTCTTAGAACTTTTGAAAAACCATTTACATACCCAACCTGCTTCAGAGGACAACTTGCCACGCGACGGCATATTCTTCCTAAGATAAATGTGAAGTTTGTACAAGATGTACGGTTATTATAGATCGTTTATACTATAATGGCTATTCAGCATTTCTAAGGTGCAAATCAACAATTTGGGAAGAAGGCCATTTGAAGTTTTGATGAAGGAAGGGGGAAAGGGAGTCTTTACGACCAAACGGTACATTTTGTGGTCAAAATTTTCGGAATTCTTACCAAAGGTCTTTCAGACCGATAAGGTGGAGGAATTTGCTTCCCAGCCTTCCTCCATTTAGGTATATTTGGGGTATATGTGCAATATTTTGTCGGCTCCTCTCTCACAATAGAAATGTTATTTAAAAAAATAAAACAGTCCCACCTCCTCACCTCTCAGTGGCACCAACAAATAAAAAAGCTATTTAAATATTAAAAAAAACTAAATGCCACCTACACTTTAAATTAAATAAGAATAGCAGCCAAAGAGGGACTTCGCATTATTGTATTAGGCTACTGCCTCTAAAAATACAATAATAACAAAAAAAATTCTCTCCCGCAGAGAGGATGTCCTGCTACTAGATGTCCCCGCTTACGATGGCCATTTTACATCATTAAAAACCAAACATTCTTTAAATTCCAATTATAAGAAGAGGCCTATAAAAAAAAAAAAAAAAAAAAAAAAAAAAAAAAAAAAAAAAAAAAAAAGAATTCTCCCATCCAAAAAACCCTACAAAAAAACATTACAGTAACATTTTAGCTTATTTTTACAATGCATAAAAAACAAACTGTTTTTTTACGAATCAAAAAAGCTGAAATGACGACACTGCGCCAATTTTAATTTTCATTCTTTTCCTTTTTTCCATTTTCTCCATTCTGGATTTTCAGCTGCTATCTAAGAAAAATAAAAAATAAAATTCAATTTCCATTTACCTAACTGGCAACGCGGTTCTCACTCATACACACACTCCCTCCACTCAGAAACTCAAATTCTCTTTCTCACTCCTTTTTTTTCATATTTACATTTAAAATTCAAAATCACAAAATATTTTCTCCACTCTTCACTTGAATTTAATAATACAATTTTCCTTTCAATTTGACTCTTAAAATATTCCAAACTCACTACTTTCTTTCTTTTTCGTCTACTCCACACATAATGGCACATGTTTCCAATAATATAACATAGAGAATTCTTCCTTTTTACCTCACCTCCAAGTTTATAACGAATTTCAGGAGGATTAGAAGGTTTTGACTCCCCAATTTCGACAGACCTTTTCTGCCCTTTGTGCCACAAAACTTTGATTTTTCACAAAAGACTGTCAATATGCCAGAGAATAAAAATTATAATAGTTTTGATCGATTTGTCATAGCCTAAAACCTTATAACGAAGGTTCCATCCCCCATCTTCTAAAACGACTCTACAATATGTAAAATATGACCGTTGAGCTCTGTTTAGGTTCGTCTTAACAACTCCATCGTAAAGGACCATATAGCACCTTCTGGAGTGGGAGGGATGGAATTCGTGATAATGGTACTGGCATAATCTTCATGGTTAAAATCCGTAACCGGAAGTTTAAATCCTCCCTTCTTGTCCACTCAACCTCCGAGCCCCTAAAAAACTATTACTATTACACAATGCTGTACCCAGGATTTTTTTTCGGATGGGGTTTTACTCAAAAAAAAAATTTCGGGGGGGGGGGACGCGTAAAAAAAAAATTATTAAAGCATCCGAAATTTTTTGTTATCAATTTTTGTTACGTTTTCACGAGTCATACAAACATTTCTGGGGGGGGGGTGAGGGGGTTCTTACAAACCCCCTAATCCCCCTCTGGGTTCGGCCTTGCTATAACATGAAAACTAAAAAAGATTCGTTATGTAAAAGACTGCCAAATGGGAGCAAATGTCATTTATATACTTTCACTTTCATGAATATATCGGAATATTTTATTTGTAAATTTTCGGAGATACCGGTGATAAAAAAGAACAAAAAAGAGCCTAGGAGTCTTCAGTTGTGACCAAGCAGCGCATATCTTGTGGAAAATTTTAAGCGGGGTAGTAGGTAAAACCCATATTTACCGTCGTATTTAACAAAAATCATGCTGACTAGCGAACTTTTGATTTTTGTTGGAATGAGCCCTCTCCCGATATTCTAGGACCAATGGTTTGATGCGGTCATCCCTGGGAAAAAACAAACAAATATGCATCTCTGATGTTTCTTTTGGCAAAATAGTCCATATTTTTGTCGATATGAGCTTGAAACCTCTTCAGCAGGGTTTTCTGATATGCTGGATCTGATGGTGTGATTTCACTAAGACCTTTGACTTTTGGGGTGTTCCCCCTTTTTTCAAAAATCAGGAAACTTTTCTTAGCTTCATAGCTTTTGTTAGATAGCACTAAAGCTAATGAATTTTATATACTTGGAATCAGCATAAAAAGCCAATTTTTTTGCTGTGTCTATTGTTATCAAAACTCCATTTTTAGACTTTTGGTTAAAATTGGGCCGAGTTTCTCTTTACTTACAGTTCATTACCACAAACTGTTTGATCTTTCGAACTGAACAAAAGCAAATAACTAGATACAAAACAGACCATCGGGTGACAGGTTTCCGTTATTCTTTCTTTTTCAAATATTAACATGATTAAGTAACCTAAACTAATATGGCAAAGAAGAAATTTCATATTTAAATACCCTTGGAGATTTGTAATATTCTTTTGGACAAGCGTGAAATTGAAGCGCAAAGGCCTTGATCCGTATTTAAATGGGCTAAAAGGAAGAGTGCTAAAAATATGCCAGCAATCTTGGCAAAAGTAAAACCCATCATCACCGTTAGTTCAACCATAAGCCTTTTGATGCTTGGGACAGGTGCCTCCGCAAAAATTTTCAAAAGTGTGATGGGGATATGCTGTCAATTATTATTAATGCATTTGCTATTGCAGCTTCATTTTACATTCTATGAAGTTATTAAATAAAAAAAAA
>JAQQPU010002459.1:33545-49445 GCA_029168905.1 Artemia sp. Kazakhstan ARC1039 | reverse complement strand
GTTGTCATTCTCAAGAACCTAATTTCCAGAACTTTCAGCTACATTAAACAAAATGGCTATCTCAAAATTTTGATTGGACGTGTTTGGGGAAATGGTGGGCGTGAGAGGGGCGTTAGTTGCTCTCCAATCACTTTGAACTATTAAAAGAGGCACTAGCCCTTTCAATTTTCAGTCGAATGAGCCCTTTTGAAGTTTCTACAACAACGCTTTCAATTAAAACCTGATATGCCCCCAGGGCATAACTTACAACCCTTGCCCTGGGGTCTGGGGGGGTGTCATCCTCAAAGACCTAATTTCCAGAACTTTCAACTATGTTGAGAAAAACTGGTATCTCTAAATTTTGATTGGATGTGTTTTGGGAAATGGTGCGCGTGAGAGGGGTGTTAGTTGCCCTCCAATTACTTCCGACTATTAAAAAGGGCACTAGACCTTTCAGTTTTCAATCAAATTAGCCCTTTTTGAAGTCTCTACGAAAACACTTTCTATAGAAACCTTATATGCCCCAGGGCATATTTTACAACCCTTGCCCTGAGGGTTGTGAGGAAGTTGTCATCCTCAAAGACATAAATTCCGGACCTTTCAACTACGTTGAAATAAATGGCTATCTCAAAATTTTGATTGGTTGTGTTGGGGGAAATGGTGGGCGCGAGAGGGGGGCTACTCGCCATCCAATTACTTTCGACCAAGGGCAATAGCCGTTTTAATTTCCAATCAAATGATTTCCTGTTTGTAGTTTCTAAGACAATACTTTCTACAAAAAAACCTTAAATCCCCCCAGGGCATAACTTACAATCCTTGCCCCGAGGGCTTGGGGGAGGGAGTGTCATCGTCTAAAATATAATTTACAGACTTTTTTAATTACGTTGAACAAAATGGCTATCTCAAAATTTTGATTGGATGTGTTTGGGGAAATTGTGGGTGTGAAAGGGGTGTTAGTTATCTTCCAATAACTTTTGACTATTAAAAAGGGCACAAGCCCTTCTAATTTCTAATCGAATGAGCCTTTTTTGAAGTTTCTACAACATCACTATCTATAAAAACCTTATATGCCCCCAGGGCATAACTTACAACCCTTGCCCCGAGGGCTCTGAGGGAGGCTATCATCCTCAAAGACCTAATTTCTAAAACTTTTAACTACGTTGAATAAAAGAGCTATCTAAAAATTGTGATTGGATGTGTTTGGGAAAAAGTTGGGCTTGAGAGGAGGGTGAGTTGCCCTCAAGCCACTTTCGACTATTAAAAAGGGCACTAGTCCTTTGAATTTCCGATCGAATGAGCCCTTTTTCAAGCTTCTACGACAAAGCTTTCAATAAAAACCTTATATGCCCCCAGGGTATAACTTACAACCCTTACCCTGATGGCTGTGGGGGGAGTGTCATCCTCTTATATATAATTTCTGGACCTTTCAACTACTTTGAACAAAATGAATATCTAAAATTTTGGTTGGATGTGTTTGGATAAATGGTGGGTCTGGAAGGAGTTGCCTTCCCATCACTTTCAACTATTAAAAATGACACTAGCCATTTCAATTTCCAATCAAATGAACACTTTTTGAAATTTCTACGACAACGCTTTCTATAAAAAGCCAAGGGCATAATTTACAACCCCTGCCCTGAGGGTTGTGGGGGATTTGTCATCCTCAAAGACCCAATTTCCAGAACTTTCAATTACGTTGAACAAAATTGCTCACTCAAAATTTTGATTGTATGTTTTTGGGGAAAAGATGGGCGTGACAGGGGGGTTAGTTGCCCTTCAATCACTTTCGACTATTAAAAAGGGCACTAGCCCTTTGAATTTCCAATCAAACGAGCCTTTTTTGAAGTTTCTACGACAACGCTTTCTATAAAAGCCTTATATGCCCCCAGGGCATAACTTACAACCCTTGTCCTGAGGGATATGGGGGAGTGTCATCATCAAAAACATATTTTCTACTTGAAAATCAACTACGCTTAACAAAATGGCTATCTCAAAATTTTGATTGGATGTGTTTGTTGAAATGGTGGGCGTGGAAGGGGTGTTAGTTGTCTTCCAGTCCCTTTTGACTATTAAAAAGGGCACAAGTCACTCCAATTTCCAATCGAATGAGCCCTTTTCGAAGTTTTTACGACAACTCTTTGGATACGAAGTGCCCTGGTCTAAAGAAAAAAAAATAAATAATACTTTGTGCCAACATCGTTCTTTACTTAGGCAGTGCTATTGTAGCCTATATATTTTTAGCCTCTTAGTACGAAACCCGGAATTTGTTCCTGGGAGAGAACTAATTTTGAGCTACATGAAAAATATAGACAATAATGGAAAAGTCGCAAACATCTAAAGATTTCAATAGACTCGGGCCCGAAGTCATCTCGACCTCCGATGCAAGGCCTCATTATGAGGGGGGGGTAGGAGGTTTGACCCCTCTCCCAAAATGTTGGTCTGATTCCTAAAAACGTAACAAAAATAAATATAAATAAATTTTTGTTCCGTTTTTAAGTTTTATTTTGGTAAAGCCATCTCCACAAAAAAACCCTGGATAGGCCCATAGGCCCAGCTCCTATGATAAAACAACGTTAAGTCTGCAGTTTGTTTGTACCACCACTTCTTTTATTAATAAAACAAATTATTTTGAAATACGCTTAGTGTAATAGCAAGGCACGAAGGCGAGAAATCATTTAAAGGGGGCGAAAGTAAAAAAAAATGAAATAAATAAACAAAGCAGGCAAAAAAGCGATGAAATATATTTCTAAAATCTCAGGATTTTGAGAGGCATTGGGTAGAAGACTTCTCCCCATGAACGAGCATGTGGTACCGTGTTGGTCTTTAGTCGTTCAGTACCACAATGAGCTGTTACTGTATACTAAATAGCAGGTAATTTCTCGCGTTTTCGTTGCTAAAAAGGAATATTGTAAAATTTGCATTTCATAGTCACATCTCTAATTTGACACTCAGTTTAAATCAGTAATTAAATAAAAAGCAACAATTTCATATATGTACAAAATTGTCACCTCTTAGGATTTTCCTCAGTTTTCCACTGGTTATTGATCTCCCTAACAATCATCCTTAAATGGTTCCTATTTTGAATGTTATCGCTGTCTAGCTGTACTTTTACTTGAATTTTTAGTAGCTGCTTGCATTTTTGATCTTTAAATACTAATAAATTACTTTAAAAACGCCTACGAAAGGAGAAATTATAAATTTTCTACCATAGATCTTCGAAAAACCGAAAATCATAGTTAAAGTTTGACAAAAAAAGTAAAATGAAGGCCTTTAAAAAAAATCGCTAATCTTGTCATTTTCAGACATTTGCCCAAGATTTTCTTTTTTTTCTACAAGAGTTTTTTTTCTAGTGACAATCCTGTATTTGGTATTTTAACTACCGAAAGCCTCTTAAGATTAAAGAAAGGAGCGCACAACGTGGCTCCTACCCAATTAGCAGGAAACATCGCTACGCCATTAATTAAACGAGCTAGTATCGAGGAGATGAAAGCCAATGTTTTTTTCATAATGTTAGGATATATTTTTACCTGCCAAAGTTAAAATATTTGATACATTAAAAACTAGAATGCTCGACGATTTCATACCAACTTGATGTCATTTGTGCTACAACTACAGTTGAACCCCTGAAATCGGCAAAAATTTCGAAGTTCCAGCTGCAAGGCCGTATCCAGAGGTGGGGGGAAGGGCTTGGGGGTTTGACCCCCCATTTAAATATTTGTCCGCTTCGTAAAAAACGTAAAAAAACGTGATTATAAACAAATTTTTGATGCGTTAAAAAAATGTAACCCTTCCCCCTCGAAAAAAAAATCCTGAATACGAGTTTGTCCGGCTATTTGAAGGTTTTCCAGCAATCAATACAGTTTTTATAAATATTTGATATTTTGTTAGTGATCCAAATCAAGGGATTTTTACGACAAGAAGTATAAAACAGATAAATTACAAGACATTAACTATTTCAGAAAATAAATTTATGTCCTTTTGATGGTTTAGCAGTTACCTTCAAAAAGTTGCAAAAGGTCAGTCCGTCGTGTCACCTATAAACGAAACGCTCTCCATTCAAATCAAAAGCAATCCGACTTAGAATTGACAAACTATGCAAATGAAATATTTCTTTTTATATTGTTATAGTCAGAAAAAAATGACGTTCGGGTATTATTGTTAAAGATTCAAGGCAATAAATCGTATTTATGAGTCGCCGCAATGATGGGAAGACCAAGTTTAGACTGAAAAAAACTTATATTTACCAAAAATTACTGCATTTTCAAAGGCTAGCGCCTATTTTATGGTTATGCAGTACAATAGAAATGGGTAAATTAAGGTCGGGTATTAAGTGTTATGTTTATGAGTTTCTGTTTGGTCTTTTTTGTATTAAGCTCTGATTTATACGTTCTGTGGATAGTTACTTCTGATAACTATGGATATAGTGTTGAAATCAACTTATAGTTCTATTTGAGCGCTAATGGGGAACTTGGAAAATTTATTTCACCAAATTTACAACTTTCCGTAAAGACAGGAGAACCAAGCTTTTTGGAAATTGAAAAACAAGCAGTTTTGAATTAAAATTGAAAAACAAGCAGTACTAATTTTTAAGATAATGAAGAAAGGGCTAAGTCTCGGGTTTCGATAAAAGTTTTAGGAGGAAAATAGCAGCTCAAGTTATTGAGCCTTTTGAACTTTTTTTGCCCTCTGGTTTCTTGGGCCCAAGCACACTTGAAAATTTAACTCGGCTCTTTTTGTACAATCGTTGTGCCAAAAGGTCGGGACATTATTTTGACACCAGTCCTGCAACAAGCATTTTGTTTCCGCCCGATCGGAGACCTTGGGTGGAAGAGATGTTTCAAAAACTGATGTAAATTTCAGAAAAACATCAATCTTGAAGTCTCTGGGCGTAATTTTATCGATTCCTGAGTCGAAAAAAAACGAAATAAAAAATTGATAGCAGGTTTCTTTTTAGCACGTAATAATACTTATACTCGCATTTATTATATTACCCTATGTTTTATTTAGACTACAACAGTATTGACTATAATCAATTTATATTCGTCACGGTTAGAACAATTTTGGCTATATTTTAAATCTAGAAAATTTGTTGAATCAGTATTAACAACAGATGATCTGAGAATCGTGATTGTGTTGCACCCTGTAGGTTTGCGTATAATGAATACTTATAAGCTATATTATTTATTAATGGATATAATGGTGCTGACAAGTGATTGTTGTGTCGATACTAATCAAAAACGTGATGTTTTTTATGTTTTTATTTTCGAACATCAAGTAAATAAATGTGGAGTGCCAAGGCTGAATATTTTCTGTGTGAAAGTAAGGCTGGTAAGTGCAGGGTTGCCACTGGTCTAAGAACAGGTTCAGCAGAAAAATCGCCCAAAAATCTTTTGTCATTCGTCATTATGGTCCCTATGTTTGGAATATATTGCCTGAGCGTGTGAAAAATGCGCCTAGTCTTCCGGCTTTCAAGTCACGGGCAAAGAAGTTTCTTCTATCTCGTGAGTGAATTTGGTGTCAAGCCCTCTCCAGATTGTCATTCTATTTAAGGTATTTCCGCGATTTATTTTGTTTTTTTTTCTATCTACTTCTTGTTTTTTCCTCTTTCTCTCTTTTTTCCTTTATTCCTTCATCAGATGAGTTTCTTGTGTGTTGAATAGCAAGGTATGAATGTTGTTTTAATTAGCTGAGAGTGATAACCTCGCTTGCCCTTTCAAGCTTATTGCCTTTCTTGGTAGGCGAAAGGCGAATAGTGTTTGTTTTCTTTTTTAATAAATGTATATCTCGTATCCCGTAAAACTTCTTTTCCCGCTTTTCCCCAGTAAGTTATGTTTTGCTTCAATTACGTTTTATATAATTAAATAGCAGCCAGGAATGTTCCATATACCTTATACCTTCCGAAATATCGAAATTGTGCATTAGCATAACTATAGTGCCAGGTTTGTTCCATCGCACATAAACTCTGAAGTATAAACGTTACGCATTAGCATAATTATCGTGTTATTCATTAAATTTAATGAAGAAATTCTGGGGTAAAATTAATTCCTCATTCCTGCCTACTCTTTACAGAAATACAACTCTTATACGATTTACTTTCTCCTGGGAGACGACCAACAATCTCAAATTACACATTAGCATAATTATTGTATTGTGCAATAGTTTTAAGTAACGAGGAGGCAAATCAGAAATTTCAATTGAACTAAAAATTCTGGTGTAAGTGCTATTTCTTCTTCCTGCTTATCTTTCATAGAATCACAAGTTTTATAGGATTTTATATTTTTCCTTCTCTTCTAAGCACGAATTTTGATGCGCGTCATTTTTATTTACGATTTGATGTGATCCTCACTGTCACTTGTCTTCTAACCGCAGATTTCGTTTTCCGTTATTTTTGTTTGAGATTCAATGCGATGCTTGTTGTCGCATATCATCTAAACACAGATCTCGTTGTACTCCATTTTTGTTCATCATTAACACGATATTTCGATAAAGTTCAATATTTTTCTACTTATTGCTTTAGCTGTTTTGATTCATTCAATATCTTGTATAATTTCCCACGATGCCATTAATTCAGAAAAAGCTTCTTTTCCAGTTTTTTCCTCAGTAATTATGCTTAAGCATTAGCATAATTGTCGTATTATTCTTTGGTTTTAAATCATAGGATGGCAGATCAGCAATTTCCATTGAATCAAGAAAGTCTGGCGTCAATTGGATTCCTTCTTCCTGTTTATCTTTGAAGGACACACAAATTTTATTATTTTTTTCTCCTGGGTGGCGATCGACAATCTCAGCATTGATTTTACTTACCTCCTTTTTGAGTGGTGCTAAAATTATACGTCTCTTCGTTCCGTTACGATTTTGATTCGTCTTCTAACCGCATAAATTCTAACCACATTAATCCATGCCTTTTGCTTTAGCTGGTCAATTTCATTCGTCATCTTTTATAGTTTGACACATCCGTTATAGATACTAAAAACTAAAAAATCACCAGTGGGAAAAAATAATGTCAGCTGCTCTTTAAATGTGAATGAATGTAACACTACTACGACTTGAAAGGTCAATTTCCTTCCATTAGAACAGTGTCTCAACCATCAGGACTAAACTACTTTGTCCAAAATTCTGTGTCGAGAACTACATTTTAGAAATAACCTGTTGCTACACACCTGAGATTTTCCTTCTTTCGCGCGTGCTAGAATGTCATGTTTCGTGCACCTGCGAGAACTAGCATGAGTAGTATTGTGGTAATATATCCAGGCAGACGGTACCACTCTCATAAAAGGAGCCTATCATTCCAAGCAGACAGTACCCCCACCAAACAACAACACTTGTAACCATCTATACAGCAATATTCATAACCATCCATACCAAAGCACACATAACCATCCATGTAACAACACACATAACCATCCCTACAACAACACACATAACCATCCATACAACAGACATATATTGAGTTCTGCGATATGAAATGTTTCTGTAGCAATGCCAATGATTTCCAACGATAGCAATTGCGTTATCTTAAGCAAATGTTTCGTTACAAAAGAACGGATTTCATCGCTTTTATTCAGTAGATAAATTAAATTTGATACAAATACATAGATTTAACCGAAAGGAATTGTGATGATGAATGCTATAAGCAAGAAGCTAGTAATTTTTTTTCATTATAATCTTAGTGGGGGGGTGGGTGGGACTATTTCTAATTTAGTTTATCAAATGGTATTTACAATCCACTACAGTAAACGAATTCTATACCTTAAAGTTCATCTTACATTACTATTGAGCTGTTGAACTCAATCTGTGGAATATTTTGAACCGGGTCCATCCATAAAGGAGAGGCTTAAAAAGAACATTTATAAGATTTTATGGGTTTGGACGTCATATATAATCATTGGTTTTTTAAAAAGCTTCTAGTCCTAGTAATTAATCGTAATCTTTTGTATTTTGTCCATGGGTTAATATTGAACCCAAGCCTTAACAAGATTAATAGTAGAATATGTATTATGAGTGTGGCAGTTTCCATACCCCCATCAATTTTTTCTGTTGTTATGAACTAGAAAAGGACATAGTATCGTAATGAAAATGACAGAGCTATATTTCACCACTCCTGGGTCCCAAGTCTCACACCCAGGCCCCTGAGTCCCCAAGAAGGACCCCAAGTCCCCCTCCAACTCCCCCCTCCAAAAAATGTTTTCATTCTATTATTAATTATGCCGGTTCTTCCATACCTGTCGTACACCATTTATCTTCCACATAACAAGCTGCCTCGCCCACCCTGCAAGCTGTCTCACCCCCCATGCAAGGTGCCACCCGTCAACCTGATTTGGTCAACACCGTCTCTTCCAGACACGCGAGGCCTTCTATTATTAAGTAAGCCAGTTCTTCCAGACCCGCCGTACACCAGCCCTCTGCCTTCTATAAATCTACCACGCCCACCATGCAAGCTGCTTCGCCACCCATGCAAGCTAACACCCGAAAACCCGATAGTTACCAGGTTTCTGTCAACTCTGTATTTTGTCTCTGTTATGTGTGTGTGTGTGAGTATGTGTGTCCACTATCCTCCGTCAAGTGAATTGGTGAAACATTGGGTATGGCTTCTTTATAAGCCTGCCAGTGAACCTGATTCAATTGGCCATTTTTTTCAATACTAAATATTAGTCGAGTTTTGAAGAAAGGGAAAAGGGGATGGTGAGAATGCTATTGTTGTCCAACATGTGTTTCTGGAATCTGCACAGAATCAAAGTTAAAAAATCATATGAAGCATTGCAAGCGTCATCGATCTTAATCTCTGCAAACGGTTAGCAGTAACAGTGTCGTCTTGCAATTTAAGGACTTTCAGAATTCACTCAAACAGAGTGACAAGGTGGCCTTAGACTGCGAAGCCGCCTTCATAAATGTGTAAGATTTATTGAATTTAAATCATATAAAAAAAAATATGAGGTCATTGCAGTCTCTTATGCTCACGCACAAAGAGATTTTTGTAATACCATGCAATCGGTAGAGGCAGTTGAGAGATTGGATGGGGAGGATTGTATGGTCTCAGCGATGACAGCACTTATAAAAACAGCGAGTAAGTCAATCTTAGGGCTGCAAAATACATCCTATCCAATGACTCTACCACGAGAGGATCAATTGGCCATTAAAACTTAAAAAATGTGTTGGATTTGTAAAGGGCAATTTTTTAAGGGTAAAGGGAAAGGGGTTTAGGGGAAATGGGGTAATGGGAAAGGAGGTAAAGGGATGGTCCGTAACTACGATAATTTGGAAAACTCGATTGTATCGGGATTGAGTATTTTTTGGGGAGTAGCCCATCAATCATGTAATTTAAATGTTAGTCGACGGTATTTTCTACATGTTTATGTGCACATTTCCAGCTATGACTAGAATTCGTATTACCAGCGTTGGCACGATTACAACGAGGTGAAGCTGTAGATGGTGCGTGGGTAAATGGTTCTTATACATACAATATCATACCCAAATCGTCTGAAAATCTGCTGCTCTTAGAATTCATATGGCAAACGATAGATAATGATAAAATAAGATCGTTTTTAAAAGCTTGAATAAGATTGTTTTTTAGACTGGTTTAGCTTCTTTCCCAAATCCCAAAGACAACTCATTCAAGTAAAGAAAAGCGAAGATTTGAATAGTTTTCCCCTTCCTTAAATAACACCTCCTTAAACAGCGCTTTCTAAACGGTGAAATGTATGATTTATTAACGGGTAAGCACATATAAGTACTACAACTCAACCGCGAGGCTTCGTGAAAAACAATTGCCGTTCATCGCTTCGTTCTACGATAAACTTTATGATCGTCAATGCACCACTGCTAACTATGAATTTTCCAAGAGGCTTGGGCTAAAAGAGGGTGTAAAAATGGAGGGTATTATTGTAGATTGTAACTGGCAAGTGATGTATTGACGTTGCTGCATATTGTGTGTAAGAACAGGGATAAAATCTATGTTGAAGTTGTGTTGGATTTGGGTTATTATTTTCCCCTCCTCATCTGGTGCTGGATTTAATTCTTAAAATCAGCAAAGATGAAATAGGCTTGATCACCGACATGGATCAGCATCTATTTGTAGAGAGATCAATGAGAGGAGGGTATCTTTTCTAAGGATATCGTATCCTTAAAACTGACCCGACTGGAAAATACACCGGCGTAAAGTCGGATCCAGTTTTCTTATATGAACTCCCTTTATCCGTCAGTAACCTCTCACTACTCTTTGCGGTGTGGTAATTACAAATGGATTAACGATACTCTTGCTTCAAATTTCCCCAACATTCCAGTGTTGAGGAGAATGGCCCGCAAGGATGGTTTTTGAAATCGATGGTGAAGTACCGGTGGAACATCATGACTCGGTGAAGGATTTTGTTTTACCGTGCATAAACAGACCAGTGACTAGGGAGTCCTTGAGTCCCTACAATGTTTCTTTGATAGAGGATGGGGGTATGCAGAGAAAAACTTTAAAACAAAACCTTATCACCGACCTTCATCCGAAAGAGAAATCGTTGTACATCACGTTCTTTTTCGATAGATGGTAGCCAATGGTTTCAAGATCGAAAAGACTCATAGAGCCCCCTGATCTGACCAAAACCCCTATTTGAAAACGTTTATTGACACTTTTGTCAGTAAAAATTCCGAAGCGAAACCGAAGTTTGAAAAGGAAATCTTTAAACTCAATTCGAATGAGCCTTCGGTAAATTGTGCGAGAGTGTACGCAATCAAAGTCGTTGTGACGTTGTGACCGACCCAAAGGAATGTGCTCGAATCGTTGTCGATCCAAACTTCACATCATTCATCATCATAGACTCCGATATAGTCCTCTTACATAGGAAAAAAAGAAACGTTATATTAAATAAAAATATTGCAGGTGACAGAGTAATAATTGAAATTTCAAAAAGAATCATATTGTCATTCTTTTACGATGTGTTTAGGATCCAATGGCCGGTGGGGGGGGAGGGAAGTTCAAGTATATTATGGGGATATCTATTCACTTTTGCTAAAAATTAAAACTGCAAATTTATTAGAAGATTTGGAAAAAGGTAAGCACATTAGATCTCGATGAACTTTACCAATTAGGATGATTCCCTTACCCGGAGCTAGTGAAGTGCCAGGCCTCAAATAAATTATTAATATTAAAATCATAAACGGGGAGTGACCTGATTTCCAATGGTGTGCTTGCAGGTCCGAAGGTGTACTGTGTGCAAACACACAATGAGGTAATCAAAAAAGTCTGCAAGGGGGTGCCTACACACTATGTGAATCAGAATTTTGACATGAGTGTTTATAGAAACTGTGTGGAAAGTAGTTTAGTTCCAAGAGCGAAAGTCATGGAAATTCCCTGTTTAAAATTTAAAAACTACACATTTTTAGTGGATAAAATTGCCCTGTCCGCCGTATCGGATGAAGTCTATGTATGTGCGGTTGGTGTTACGGTGCTACCCCACGAACGTTTTCTCTAGATAGTCCAACCTTTAAATTGACTCTAATTGAACTCGCCCTTTCGCCAATGGAGCATTTCGAGGACAATATCAATAAATTCATTAATTATTGCCGACGATAAAAATTAATTTAGCTTCAAAATGCACTTCGCTGAGTCGACAAACATAAACCCTATCACGAGAGACCACTCAATGTAAATGTCATTGATAACAAAAAAAATGAATCCATCACCTTCAATGCCAACACCAACAACAACAACAACAACAACAACAGAAGAAGATTCGTCTAAAGTTTAGACAAGTGTTGCAGATTTAATGCCACATTCCTATCGTGAACAGTATAAAAGACTCTTCACTTATGTCACTGAAAGTGAACATTTTCAAATTGCTGCTAATGGTGGTGGGAATCAATTTATAGTCCATGGCAAGACCTACTTTTCACTTGATTTATTGTCAGATTTGGTCGCAAATCGTAAAAGAGTTGTATCATTTGACAGTCATTTGCATGAATTTTTAAACGAATCAAACTTCCCCAGAAGTCTTATTGGCAATAAACATGCTTTAAAACGATTAAAGCAATTTAGTCAAATATCAAAAGATGTTTATTAATCATTTTTGGAAAATACTAGCACGCCAAGTGGCAATGATTTGACGAAAGTGCGGGGGGGGGGGGCTCAAAAGAAGACATCTTAAGATCATTGCATCTCTATCACCATCATCCATTAGCATGCAAATGGGCAGTGGTCATTCCCTACGTGTTTACTTTCAAAATGGTTGAAGTATTGAAACATGTTTTTGAGAATATTGGTGAAATGGGAATTTTAAGTTCACCCACAAAACCTGCTCAAGTCACTGGACTTGAAAAAAAGTTCTCGGCAGAGTATCATAGGCAGCGCAATTGCGCTGCCCATGTAAAGAATGATGTTGGAACAATGTATTTTTTTTCTTTAGACCAGGGCACTTTGTATGGAAGGAGTTGTCGTAGAAACTTCAAAAAGGTTTCATTCGATTGGAAATTGGATAGGCTTGTGCCCATTTTAATAGTCAAAAGTAATTGGAAGGCAACTAACACCCCTTCCACGCTCACCGTTTCCTCAAACACATCCAATCATAGATAACCATTTTGTTCTGCGTAGTTGATTTCCAAATAGAAATTATGTTTTTGAGGAGGACACTCCCCCACAGCCCTCCGGGCAAGGGTTGTCAGTTTTTCCCTGTGGGTATATTAGGTTTTTTTTTTATAGAAAGCGTTGTTGTAGAAACTTCAAAAAAGGCTCATTCGATTAGAAATTCATAGGGCTAGTGCCCTTTTTAATAGTCGAAAGTGATTGGAGGGCAACTCCAAACACATTCCCAAACACATGCAATCAAAATGTTAAGATAGCCATCTTGTTCAACGTAGTTGAAAGGTCTGGAAATCAGGTTTTTGAGGTTGACAACCCCACCACCCAACAACCCTCAAGGCAAGGGTTGTAAGCTATGCCCTGGGGGCATATAAAGTTTTTATAGAAAGCGTTGTCGTAGAAACTTCAATAAGGGCTCATTTGATTGGACATATAAATGGCTAGTGCCCTTTTTAATAGTCGAAAGTGATTGGAAGGCAATTAACACCCCTTCCACGCCCACCATTTATCCAAACACATGCAATCAAAATTTGAGATAACTATTTTGTTCAAAGTAGTTGAAAGGTCCGGAAATTATATCTTTGGGGATTACAGTCCCTCCACAGCCCTCAGGGTAGGGCTTGTAAGTTATGCCCTGGGGGCATATAAGGTCTTTATTGAAAACTTTGCCGTAGAAACTTGAAAAGGGGCTCATTCGAATGGATATTCAAATGGCTAGTGCCCTTTTTAATTGTCGAAAGTGATTTGAGGGCAACTAACTTCCGTCTCACGCTCACCTTTTCCCCAAACACATCGAATCAAAATTTTTAGATAGCGACTTTGTTCAACGTAGTTAAAAGTTATAGAAATTGGTTCTTTGAGGATGATAACCCCCTCAGAGCCCTCGGGGCAAGGGTTATAAGTTATGCCCTTGGGGCATAAAAGGTAAAACTTCAAAAAGGTCTTATTCGGTTGGAAATTAAAAGGACTTGTGTCCTTTTAGCTAATTAACCCCAACTAACCCCCCTTTCACCCCCACCTTTTCCCCAAACACATCCAATCAAAATTTTAAGATAGCCATTTTGTTCGACGTAGTTAAAAGTCCAGAAATTATGTTTTTGAGGATCACACTCCCCCATAGCCCTCAGAGCAAGGGGCTATAAATTATGCCCTGGGCATATAAGGTTTTTTAATAGAAAGCGTTATCATAGAAAATTCAAAAAGGAATCATTCTATTGGAAATTGAAACGGCTAGTGCTCTTTTAAATAGTCAAAAGTGATTAGAGGGCAAGTAACACCCCTCTCACACTCACTATTTCCCCAAACACATCCAATCAAAATTTTGAGATAACCATTTTGTTCAACGTATTTGAAAAGTCCTGAAATTATGTCTTTGAAGATGACAACCCCCTCACAGCCCTCAGGGAAAGGGTTGTAAGTCATGCCCTGGAGTATTTAAGGTTTTTATCAAAAGCGTTTGTCGTAGAAACTTCAAAAAAAGCTCATTCGAATGGAAATTGAAAGAGCTAGTGCCTTTTCAATCGTCGGAAGTGATTGGAGGGAACTAGCCCCCCTCTCACGCCCACCATTTCCCCAAACACATGCAACAAAAATTTTGAGATAGCAATTTTTTTGAACGTAGTTGAAAGTTATGGAAATTAGGTTTTTGAGGATGACATCTCCCAAGCCCTTAGGGCAAGGGCTGTAAGTTTTGTTCTGGGGTAATATAAGGTTTTCATTGAAAGCGTTGTCGTAGAAACTTCAAAAGGACTCATTCGATTGGAAATTGAAAGGACTAGTGCATTTTTTAATAGTTGAAAGTGATTGGAGAGCCACTAACGCCCCTCTCACGCCCACAATTACCCCAAACATATTAAATCAAAATTTTGAGATAGCCGTTTTGTTTAACGTAGTTGATAGTTCTGGAAATTAGGTCTTTGAGGATGGCAGCCCCCTCATAGCCCTCAGGGCAAGGGTTGTAATTTATGCCCTGGGGGAATATAAGGTGTTTATAGAAATCGTTGTCGTAGAAACTCAAAAAGGGCTTATTCGATTGGAAATTGAAAGGGCTATAGTCGAAAGTGATTGGAAGGCTTGACATTTTTATAGTAAAGATCAATGTGGGTACAATGTATTATTATTATTTTTAGACCAGGGCACTTCGTATTGAAGAAGTTGTCGTAGGAACTTCAAAAAGGACTCATTCGATTGAAAATAGAAAGGGCTAATGCCCTTTTTAATAGCCAAAAGTGATTGGAGGACAACCAGTCCCCTTCCCACACCCACCCTTTCATTTGCATATTATGCTTAAAAATTAAATGTTGCCTTAATATTAAATAAAAATGCACTGTGTTAATTCTAATTCCCAATAAGGCATCTCAGCAGTATCCCAAGAACGACTGAGGGTATTATGTTAAAACTTTTGGGGCTACTTCTGCTCTTAAAATGTAACCAGATCAAAATAGCATTAGTGTATCCATGCTATCGAAGAAAGTGAACAGATTTTTTTTGCGAATGGTATCAATTTTTCTCTTTCAGGTCAAATAGAGGAGGTATGAAACTAAATTAAACACTACTATTTGTGTCAAGGTTTTTAAAAGGGTATATGTTGTTGAAAATTGCTGAAAATTTTTCTCCGGCAAACGAATAGCAGGCCAAACTATAAAGTCTTAAAAACGAAAAGATTTTAAAAATTATTTTCTTTTTCCCTGAAAAGACTGTGTCAAAATGAAACGAACAGAAATTAATTTAAAAACTTTTTCCACAAATTAAGTTTTTCAAAGAAAAGTAAAGAACTCAATTAAACCAAAAATGTTTTTACTTTTATCAAGGAGGCACATTTGTGCCTCTTTAAAAAGGTGACCCACCACAATGTTAAGCGATTTCCGGTCCTAGCGGTCGCAGAGAGACGGCTTTGATTGCCTTTTGTAGCCCAAGCTCAAACTAACAAACGTGCAAAATTTCACCCTCCTCCGACTTTATATTCATGGGGTAAACTGGGCCGGAAGTTTCGACCCTCCCACCACAGCCCCCCTTTAACTTTGTCCGATTGGGCTGAAATTTAGAGGTTAAGCTTTCCTAGGGCTCGGGAGCTTATCCTCGAAATTTCAGCTCAGTCCGATCACTCCTTCCTTGTTTTCCAAAAACCAGATATAGCCACTTAATGTTCATTTCTCTTTTTTTTTTATTAGCCACGCCTACAGGTTACAGTTGGCAATGGATCAGGATGAATGAGGACTCATTCGAACAGGAATTCGACCTGTTAGGGCCTTTTGATATTTTCAGACCGAAAAATTTTCCCCCGAATTTACATTTACGAAAAACCTCGTTTTCCTAGCCCATGTTAATTTTTCCCACCACAGCCACCCTTTAACGTTGTTCGATTT
>JAQQPU010002459.1:16963-28545 GCA_029168905.1 Artemia sp. Kazakhstan ARC1039 | reverse complement strand
AGTATATGTATATTAAACTGACAATGCACATTCATTTGTATTTTTTTCAGTAAAGTGCAAATTATGTTCCAAACCTTGGGAAGGCACAGGGGTTTTGAGCACTACTCATATTAATTTCTGCTCCTTTTGAGTTGGGATCGGTTATTTATTGTAATTTCTGTTCGTTTTGGGTTTCATTTATTTATCGATGCTGATCTGTGGTAGTTTCACGCTTAGTAGATTATTTGATCATGTTTTTGCTCATTCTTGGTTTTATGGAGTTCTTTACTTTTCTTTGAAAACTTATTTTGTGGGAAAAGTCATTTTTAATTAATTTACAGAATGAATCAAGCTACACTCTACATCGTGATCGTAGAGTTCGTGGTAGTCATTATCGAAAAACTAAAGCCCTTTTCCCATTGCAAGTATTACAAGCAGATCTTTTGACTCTAGTTGAGATTCAACGGCGTAACAATGAGCCGTAAAGGTACATTCTACTTGCAATAAGTGCTTTTTGTCGTTATGCACATGCCATTTCATTGCGGTCAAAGATGAAGTTGCTAGAGCTCTTGAAATCAGCCTTGAACAAGATTGCTATAAGAATATTCAAACGGATCGGGGTAGTAAATTTGTTAATCCTCATGTATAGAAGGTTCTATTGAAATATATACAATGTTCTATCATAGTCACAGTCCAATAGAGGCAGCATTGGCTGAACGATTGATAAGAACTACTTGAATTTTTATTTCAAGCTATTGCACATTGAAAAATACTGCTGCAATATCAACTTCCGCAGCGGTCCCTGTCCAACTCAACCCCAATGGAAGTTTATCGAGATACTGAAGCTAGCACACTTGACACTTTTCTTAAACAATGTTCTAATGGTGATGGTGGTAAGAAGATAAAAAAAAGTAAATCAATATTGGTGATACTGTTCAAATCAATCGAACCGCTAATGTTTTTGAAAAGGATAACTACTTATGGTCCACTGAACTTTTTAAAGTCTCCAATCTCGTAGACACTACACCCATAGCGTATCATCTACATTACATAAAAGATGATGAGGTTCTTGGCTGTTTTTTATGTTTATTAATTACAAAAAGTTAAGAATACTGGAATATATCAGATTGAAAATATATTAAAGACTTGTAATCGCAGGGGCAAGTGACAGTTGCTTGTTTGTTGGCTAGGATACAACTTTGATTTCGTTTCGTGAATATCCGCTGATGAAGTACACGATGCCCTATCATTTCTATGTAACGTTTATGTCCAGCGTCTCAGAACCTCTCTACAACGATTTGAATAAAACAAGTGATTTTTGGACAAAACTCTTCCCCACTATCAAAGTCGACGATGGAAAGTGTGAAGTTGCTCTTGTCGATTGTATTCTCAAAAATACATTTGATATCATAGGCAACGCGATAGCGCTGCCAAAGTAAAGAACGATGTGGGCACAATGTATTATTTGTTTTTTTCTCTATACCCGGGCACCTCTTATCGAAGGTGTTGTCATAGAAAATTCGAAAAAGGGCTCATTTGATTGGAAATTGGAGGGGCTAGTGCCATTTTTAATAGTCGAAAGTTATTGGAGGGGAAATAGCCCCCCCCCTTCCCCACGCCCATTATTCCCCCAGACACATCCAATAAAAATTTGGGATAGCCATTTTGTTCAGCGTAGTTGATTTCCAGATAGAAAATATGTTTTTTGAGGAATACACTCCACCAAAACCCTCGGGGCAAAGATTTTAAGTTTTTCCCTGAGGGCATATAAGAACGGTGTTGGCACAATGTATCATTTATTATTTTTTTCCTTTAGAGCAGGGCACTTCATATCGAAGAAGTTGTCGTAGAAACTTCAAAAATGGCTCATTCTATTGGAAATTGGAGTGGCTTGTTCCCTTTTTAATAGTCGAAAGTGATTGGAAGACAACTAACACACCTTCCACGCCCAACATTTCCCGAAACACATCCAATCAAAATTTTGAGATAGTCATTTTGTTCAGCGTAGTTGATTTCCAGATAGAAGTTATGTTTTTGAGGAGGGGACTCCCCCAAAGCCTTCAAGGCAAGGATTGTAAGTTATGGCCTGGGGGCATATTAAGTTTTTATAGAAGGCGTTGTCGTAGAAACTTCAAAAAAGGCTCATTTGATTGGAAAGTCAAAGGGCTAGTGCCCTTTTTAATAGTCGAAAGTAATTGGAGGGCAACTAGCCCCCCCCACACACATTATTTCCCCAAACACATCCGATCAAAATTTTGTTATAGCCTTTTAGTTCAGCGTAGTTTATTTCCAGATAGAAAATATGGTTTTTAGGAGGGCACTCCCCCAAAACCCTCGGCGCAAGGTTTGTAAGCTATGCCCTGGGGGCATATAAGGTTTTTATAGAAGCTGTTGTCGGATAAACTTCAAAAATGGCTCATTCAATAGGAAATTCAAAGGGCTGGTGCCCTTTTTAGTAGTCGAAAGTTATTGGAGAGCAACATGTCCCCAACGCCCATCATTCCCCCAAACACTTCCAATCAAAATTTTGAAATAGTCATTTTGTTCAGTGTAGTTGATTTCCAAATAGAAAATATGTTTTTGAGGAGGACACTCCCCCACAACCCTCGGGGCAAGGGTTGTAAGTTATGCCCTAGGGATATATAAGGTTCTTATAGAACGGGTTGTCGTAGAAACTTCAAAAAGGGCTCATTCGATTGGAAATTGAAATAGCTAGTGCTCTTTTTAATAGTCAAAAGTGATTGGAATACAACTAACACCCCTTCCACGCCCACCATTTCCCAAAACATATCCAATAAAAATTTTGAGATCCAATTTGTCCCACGACGTTTAAAGTTCAGGAAATTATACCTTTGAGCACGACACTCTCCCCACAGTTTTAAGGGCAAGGGTTATAATTTATGTCCTGGGGGCACATAAGGTTTTTATTGAAATGTTTGTCGTAGAAACTTGAAAAATGGCTCATTCAATTTGGAATTCAAAGGTCTAGTACCCATTTTAATAGTCGACAGCGATTTGAGGACAACTAACCACCCTCTCACGCCTACCTTTTCCCCAAACACATCCAATAAAAATTTTTAGATATCCATTTTGTTCAACGTAGTTGAAAGTTCTGTAAATTAGGTCTTTTAGGATGATAACCCCCTCAGAGCCCTCAGTACAGGGGTTGTAAGTTATGCCCTGGGGGCATATAGAGTTTTTATTGAACGCGTTGTCATAGAAACTTCAAAAGGACTCATTCAATTGAAAATTGAAAGGGCTAGTGCCTTTTTTAATAGTTGAAAGTGATTGGATAGCGACCAACACCCCTCTCACACCTACCATTTTCCAAAACACATCCAATCAAAATTTTGAGATATCCAGTTTGTTCAACTTAGTAAAACGTTCTGGAGATTAGGTTTTTTAGGATGATAACCCCCTCAGAGCCCTCAGTGCAAGGGTTGTAAGTTATGCCCTGGGGGCAAATAAGGTTTATAGAAAGTATAGAAATTTTTTGCATAAATTATAGGTAGCGCGATCGCGCTGCCTAAGTAAAGAACGGGGACCCTCGAGAACAAGACAAGGAACGGGGACTAAGTAAAGAGACACTCCCCCATAACTCTCAGGGCAAGGGTTTTATATTATGCCCTGGGGTATATAAGAACGATGTAGGCACAATAGATTATTTATTAATTTTTTCCCTTAGAGCAGGGCATCTCGTATCGAAGAAGTTGTCGTAGAAACGTCAAAAAGGGCTCATTCAAATGGAAATTGGAGTGGCTTGTGTCCTTTTTAATAGTCGAAATTGACTGGAAGAAGACTAACACCCCTTCCACGCCCACCATTTTCCGAAACACATCCAATCAAAATTTTGAGACAGCCATTTTGTTCAGTGTAGTTGATCTCCAGATAGAAATTATGTTTTTGAGGAGGACAGTCCCCCAGAGTCCTTAGGGCAAGGGTTGTAAGTTATGCCCTGGGGACATATAAGGTTTTTTTTATAGAAGGCGTTATCGTAGAAAATTCAAAAAAGACTCATTCGATTGGAAATTCAAAGGGCTAGTGCCCTTTTTAACAGTCGAAAATGATTAGAGGGCAACTAACCCGCCATTCACTAACCCACCATTCACCTTTTCCCCAATGACATCTAATTAAAACTTTGAGATAACCATTTTATTCAACGTAGTTTTAAGTTCTGGAAATTGGGTCTTTGAGGATGAAGGCCCCCCCCCCACAGACCTCAGGACAAGGGTTGTAAATTATACCCAGAGGGCATATAAGGTTTTTATATAACGCGTTGTCGTAGAAACTTCAAAATGGGCTCATTCGATTGGTAATTGAAAGGGCTATTGCTCTTTTTAATAGTCGAAAATGATTGGAAAGCAACTAACACCCCTTCCATGCCCACCATTTTCCCAAACACATCCAATAAAGATTTTGAGATAGCCATTTTGTTCCACGCAGTTCAAAGTTCATGAAATTATACCTTTGAGCAGGACATTCTCCCCACAGTCCACAGGACAAGGGTTATAAGTTATGCCCTGGGGGCATCTAAGGTTTTTATTGAAATCTTTGTCGTAGAAACTTGAAAAAGGGCTCATTCGATCGGAAATTCAAAGGGCTAGTACCCTTTTTAGTAGTCGAAAGTGATTTGAAGGCAACTAACCCCCCTCTCACGCCCATCTTTTTCCCAAACACATCCGATCAGTATTCTAGATAGCCATTTTATTCAACATAGTTGAAAGTTTTGGAAATTAGGTCTTTGAGGAGGACAACCCACCCCCCCCCCCCACCCCCACAGCCCTCAGGGAAAGGGTTGTAAGTTATGCCCTGGGGGCATATAAGGTTCTTATTGAAAGCGTAGAAACTTCAAAAGGGCTCATTCAATTCGAAATTGAAAGGGCTAGTGCCTTTTTTAGTAGTTGAAAGTGATTGGAGATTGACTAACGCCCCTCTCACTCCCACAATTTTCCCAAACACATCCAATCAAAATTTTGAGATATCCATTTTGTTCAACGTAGTTGAAAGTTCTTGAAATTAGGTCTTTTAGGATGATAACCCGCTAGGAGCCCTCAGTGCAAGGGTTGTAAGTTATGCCCTGGGGGCATATAAAGTTTATATAGAAAGTGTTATAGAAATTTCAAAAAGGGCTCATTTGATTGGAAATTGAAATTGCACTTTTTAATAGTCGAAAGTGAGTGGAGAGTAATTAACCCCTTTCTTACGCCCACCATGTCCCCCAATAACATTCAATCGAAGTTTAGAGATAGTCATTTTGTTCAACGTAGTTGAAAGCTCTGGAAATTATGCATTTAAGGGTGACAAACCCCGCAGAGCCCCAAGGGCAAAGGTTATAAGTTCTGCCCTAGAGGCATATAAGGTTTTGTAGATAGAGTTGTCGTAAAACTTCAAAAAGGGCTTATTCAATTGGAAATTGAGAAGACTAGTGGCCTTTGTCATAGTCGAAAGTGATTGGAAGGTAACTAACCCCCTCTTACGCCCATCATTCCTCCTAACACATCCAATCAAAATTTTCAGTTAGCCATTTTGTTTAACGTAGCAGAAAGTTCGGGAAATTACATCTTTGAGAATGACCCCCCGCCAGGACTTAGGGCAAGGCTTGTAAGTTAAGCCCTGGGGGCATACGAGATTTTTAATGAAATTTTTGTCGTAGAAACTTCAAAAGGGCTCAATTGATTGGAAATTGAAAAGGCTAGGGCCATTTTTAATAGTTGAAAGTGACTGGAGAGCATCTACCGCCCCTCTCACGCCCACCCTTTCCCCAAACACATCCAGTTAAAATTTTGAGATAGCCATTTTGTTTAACATAGTACAAGGTTTCAGAGATTCGGTCGTAAAGGATGACAACCACCCCAACAGACCTTAGAGTAAGGGTTTAAATTTATGCCCAAGGGGCATATAAGGTGTTTATAGAAAGCGTTGTCGTTTCCAAAAGGGCTCATTCGATTGGAAATCGAAGTGTTTAGTGCCCTTTTTAATAGTCGAAAGTGATTGGAAGGCTTGACATTTTTATATTAAAGATCGATGTGGGTATAATGTATTATTTTTGTTGTTGTTGTTGTTGTTTAGACCAGAGCCCTTCGTATCGAAGGAGTTGTCGTAAGAACTTCGCAAAGGGCTCATTCGATTGAAAATAGAAAGGGTTGATGCCCTTTTTAATAGTCGAAAGTGATTGGAGGGCAACTAATCCCCCTTCCACTCCCACCCTTTCACGCCCACCCTCCTATTTTCCCATTATGTTTAAAAACTAAATGTTGCCTTAAGATTCAATCAAAATGCATTGTGATAATGCTAATTCCCAATAAGGCATCTCAGCAGTATCCCAAGAACAACTGAGGGTATTATGTTCAAACTTTCGTGACTACTTCTGCTCTTAAAATATAACGAAATCAAAATAGCATAAGTGTAACCAAGCTATCAAAGAAAGTAAACAGATTTCTTTCCGAATGGTATCAAGTTTTCCATTTCAGGTCAAGTAGAGGAGGTATGAAACTAAATAATGTGCATTGTCAGTTTAATATACATATACTGATATTTAGTAATCAAGATGTTAATATTATTTGATCTATTAAAGTTATAAAAGTAAAAACATTTATATTATTTTCAGTAAAGTGCAAATTTTGTTGTAGCCTTGGGAAGGCATAGGGGTTTTGTGCCCAACTTATGTTAATTTCTGCTCGTTTTAAGTTTGACTCGGTCATTTATTGTAATTTCTGTTAATTTTGGGTTTTATTTATTTATCGATGCTGATTTGTGGAAATTTAACGCATTGTAGATTATTTGTTTTTATTTTTTCTCATTTTTGTTTAATGGAGTTCTTTACTTTTCTTTGAAAAACTAATTTTTTGGAAAAGGTTTTTTTAAGTAATCCTGAGAAAAGTTCGTAAGTATGAGATAATAGTTATACCATTCGATTGGTAACTCTTTGTCGAGTATGAATGGGTAGAAGCACTTAAATCCAGTGAATTTTCCCATGTCACACTGAAATAAAAAGTATTTGATAGTATGACTGATTTGTGTCGTACAATCAATAGAGAAATCTCTGTTCGTAAGAAAGGTACATTCCAATTTAATTATTCAATGGAACACCGCAGGATTTATATTTGCTCACCCGTTGACAATGAAATGATCCATCTCAATGATAATCTGAGAGATGTTCTGGGCTTTAAACATAAAATGATCAGTGAAAAAACGCTGGAACTGTCAGTAGGGTGAATCATGTTATTTTTTCAGATTATCCACCCGGTTTTGCCTCGGACTTTTGTATATTTCTTTATGCATCCTTTGTTGAAACATCGAGAGTTGTTAATACAAATGTTCCCCTCCTAAGTATTCTTGAAAAAAAAACACCCATGAACATGTTCATCAATATAATATAAAGCATTTTCAGTATGTTCCTATAATTACTTCGTATTTGGGACTCTGTCAGTTAACATTAACAAGCGAATTAGGCAATCTTCTAGAAGTAACAAAAGGTTTGGCTGTGATTATATGTCATTTTCGACCCATTCAACAATAACGAGATGGGTAATAGCAAAAAAAAAATATTTGTTTGTTCCGGTATTGATTGCTATGTTACTACTCTTTAATCACGAGAATTGGGTCATCAAATGGACTACTATAAACATCGTTCGTTAATTTCCGGCTCTGGTCTCCGCAGTTGTTTGTCTAAGTTATTTCGCTCATTGAGCAGGATCTAACCATGAGCATGTTCGTCAATATAATATAAAGCATCTTCACTATGTTCCTGTAAACACTTCGTATTTGGAACTCTGGCAGTTAACATTAAGAAGTGAATTAGATGATCCTCTAGAAATAACAAACGGTTTGGCTGTAATTTTATGTCATTTTCGACCCATTCAACAATAATAAGGAGATGGCTAATAGAAAAAATATATTTGTTCGTCCAGACATTGATTTCTATGTTAATACTCTCCAACCACAACAATCGGATCATGGGAAGGACTATTATAAAGGCCGTTTGTCAATGTCGGGCTATGGTTTTGGCAAATGGTTTGCTAAGCTGTTTCGCTCTGCACTACCTCTGGCTAAAAAATATATTGCTCCGGTTGCTGCGGATTTTGCATCCTCTACACTACATGATTGGGGGGCTGGAAAACATTTTAAGGAAAGTGTTTCACAAAATTTCATGTCGAGAGCACGATCCCATGACGAGCGACTGAAATCACGACAAAGTGGAAATGGTTTAAAAAGGTCGAGAAACACCAAATCATTTATCAGTCACTACTCAGGTCAAAAACGAAAGACATTAAACTCGTCCAAGAAGAAGAAAAAGAAACCTAGAATAAAAAATTGTTTGATCGAAAAAGGATTTGTTTTCCAAGGCTGTAATAGCCTATCTACCCCATAAGGAATCTCATCCCACTGTTACCACATCTTAAAATCTTTTCAATGCAGAAAGTGTTGATGTCAGTGTAAAGCATGGATACTATGAAAAATTCTACCCACAACAACCGCTTTCTGAAAACATACATTTGTAAATTTATTTCAATGGAGACTATTACATAGATTTATCAGCGATATTTATTGATTTAAAAGTTGTGGCGAGGAAAAAGTCTGACAGTGTAGCTCCCTACGCCACTGATTGATTATTCTATGAAAATAACATGCTACACAATTTGTTTAAACAAATATGTGTCCACATAAATGGAACATTGGTGAAGACTAGCAACAATCTATCAAACAATGTAAGTTACATTCAGTTTATATTGATGACTCCAAAGCACTATAAGAAATTGAGAGGTCTGGCAATGGGCTGTGACTATAGATCAAATTATGATACTGATGCTGAACTCACTTGTGCAGTGAACATTGAGTATCATTTAGTAGGTAGATTCAATTATGCAATATTTAATATACCTCAATGATGCCCCCAATGTTTAAATTTACAAAATTTTACAACTCATATCTTGATTTCATCTCGTTTCATTTCATCTTGATCCATCCAATTTCATCTTGAGAAAAACACTTAATGCTTTACTCGATGCCAATTTAAATCTCACCTTGGCAATACTTGTTAATACCAAAACAACAATGTTATGAATTCTGTTGGTTTGGCAATTGAAAAACTAAGAGCCTCTGGAAATAATATCAAACTGCTCGTTCCTCAAACAATCACCAATCAACGTAATATTGCCACTGGTTCAAGTACCTACACTGGTTCTTCATTTATCTAAGGTGAAATACCATCAAAACTTGTTTTGGCTTTTGTAAAAAATGCCAGTGCCATAGGATCGTGGACAAGTTCTCCACAAGAATTTGAACTGTTTGGAGTTTCCTCTCACGTGTGTAAAGTAAATAGAATTCCTCAAAACAGTTTATCCTTAATAAATCCTACAGGACCCTATATGAATTGATAATGCAATCTACAATTGACAATGCAAAAATTCCTTGAAAGAAGTGAAAAAATAATTATTCAAAATCGGATGCGAGTACATGATTTATCAACCAAAAGATGTATTTTCATGCATTACTATATTTTGTTTTTCGATTTTGTGACTATACTTACAGTGAGTTTCTCAAATTTTATGTAGACAATCCTCGACTGAACGACTTTCTAGTAGAAAATATCTTCTTAGACCTGTATGCTATTGATTTCAGTGCCCCAAGAACAAAATATTTTAACAATGTAAGTAAATTTGTTTATTAATAAAATATATATGTACTATAAAGAAGTCCTTTCTTTCTTCTTCTATTTCACAACAGGCGGGCTTTTCAGTTGATACTATTTAGCCCTTTTCCTTTTGCTTCACTCTGTGGGCTACAGAGCTACTGGCTTGGTCGTCTCTTGTTTATTAGATATTCTCAAATATCTTTCAGTAGATCTTTCAACTCAAGGAGTTCAAATATAAGATGATAGATATCAATTTCTGTGCTCTGTGTGCAAGAATAGTCGGCTAGACTCTTGGCTGATAGTGAGATTTTGTGGTGTTTGAAGCACTTTAACAGTTTACAATGCAAGGTATGCTGTGCAGGCGTCAGCATATTACATTCAAATAGGCAGTGGTCAAATGTTTCATTATTCATAATACAATACCTGCAAAGAGGGGGCAGGGGAACTGAACCACTTGAATTAGGAAACTGATACGAGAATGCAAGCAAGTTTAGTCCATTTGTTCCAGAACGAATTCTGTGACAAATTTTAGAAAAGTACTTATTGGGAAAGGGAGAAAGAGTACAATTTTTCTTATTAAACATAATATCAGATAGTCTCCATCGGTAAATATCTCTAATGGGGATTGGTCTCCCACTTGGCTGGTCAATATTTATAGCATTTTTTGCTATTTCATCAACCTGATGATTACCACCTATACCAGAGTGGCTAGGTCCTTTTTCTTCATTGTTCAGATTTCTTCTTCTTCTTCATCTTCACAGTCATTTAGTTCATCGTCATCGTCGACAACGATTAGTCGACAGAAGCAACTTCACTTTTATTAAGTCTCTTTGTGAAGTAAATGATATTATTCTGATTCATGTTATAAAATTCACATGTTTCTATCTGAATATTTGAAGCAATGTCGCACACAATTTTCTCAGCTGAAGAATCACTTTCTGAAAAAAAAAATCAGTAGGTTTATAATCATTACTACCATTGTCCTCACAACGATGACGTAGAAACCAAACTCTCTTCATGTTTTTACAATTGAAATGTGCTCCAAATTCCTCTTCCCAAAATAATTTAAATCCACGACAATAACAATCCCTTACAAATAAAATGAAATCACGTTTGGTTTTTTTTTCCAGTCATGCCAAGGTAAGTATTTTCCGATTGATCCCACTTATCAAAATGGCAATTGGAGCACAAATATCATTTAGAATGAGAGTCACAAGCCTCGTCAAGACAGGAATTACAATGCTTAATTTGTACAGCATATCCTCTATGCAATTTACACGGATTGCATAATATACACTTTTCATTATAATCATCAGCTGTAGTACATTTCTCACATGAAGACTAGCTGCCCAATGTGTATAAACATAGTGAACATGTGTAGAACATTTTTCCGATGTTGTCCGTCTCACTGCTAAAAATAAACTGACTCACGATCAGTAAAAGAATGTCTTGGATTTCTAGGATGAGGAGAAGTAATCGAGTAACGTCACAAAAACTTTTTTGATTTATTTCTTTTTGTTTTTCAAAATGACCGTCTTATCTCAATCTCTAAGTAGTGGTTAAAAGCAGAATCACAATATCGTCCTGTTTATGCATCAATAAATTGAGTAAATGCGTTTGGTCCACAATTTGCCTGTAAGTTGTGGTTAAACAGAGTCACAATTTTGTTTTGTTTCAATTAATGCATCAATAAATTGAGTAAATGCATTTGAACTTGAGTAAATTCCAAATCATTTTCAATGATATTTTAAACATTTCTTTAGAGAATATTCTCTTTCGTACAGTTAACTTCTGAAATTCAACATTTAGATTCAAACGCTTTTCCAATGTTACAAGATTCCGTAAGATCTTCTGTTTTTCAAATCCAACCATTTTCGTTCTTGACAGTCCACCTACCAACTAAAGAGTAAACTAACAACTGCTAGTTTCTACTTTGTAAACTATGTGTCTTGTTGTATGGATGGATATG
>JAQQPU010002459.1:0-11963 GCA_029168905.1 Artemia sp. Kazakhstan ARC1039 | reverse complement strand
GGCATAAGCCAAAGATTGTCGTTTTTTTTTTCTTTTCTTTCTTTTTTTTTATTGATGCAGCCACACAGTTTGGCAGTGCTGTTAATTTTATGGATAACAATGCTAAATGGGTTGAGGTGCATAAGCCAAAGATTGTCGTTTTTTTTCTTTTCTTTCTTTTTTTTATTGATGGAGCCACACAGTTTGGCAGTGCATATAGCATTCGATTTGCTACAATGCCGACTGGTGAAATGAAGCCGCATTCGATTTGCTGTAGTCACGCTTCACGTTTCGCCATTTGGTCCAAAATTATGAACCTGTTTGGCGGTCACATTATCAGTAGTTCTTCAGGCTAAATGGGAGAACGTCGCAGAAAAAATTCAAATAAGCCCACAACGGAGAAGGATGTAACTGAAACTACAGCAAATCGAACGCGCCTTTAGCTTATTTGCGATCTGTCATGACACCCTAATCATTCATTCAAGGACTACTGCAAAGGATTTTTGCGATTTGGGTTGCTATTGCATTAAGCCCAAAGTTTCTATTATTGTATTTACGGGTAGATAAGGATCAACGCATGTATAATCATCCGAAAAACGCCCTTTTTGGCTTTGCTGAAATTTCCTGTTTTTTTTCCGAAGTTCGATATACTTTAGTAAACTGTCACACCATGGAGGAGTTCTAGCAATACTTTTCCCGAACTGCTGTGCCGAATTGGAAACTGCTACGGAGTTTGGACTTAACATACTAAAAAGAAGCAACTGTTTAAATGTTGAAAATGAGTTCAATAGTGCTTCAAAGTACAAGAGTGGCTTTTAACCTTTGGGTATATCTTTCAGGTGCCTGACTCAGAACCCGAACAATTCATTGCCGTCGCTTTGGATCCTTCGAGGGACGTGGTGGTCGGTCAGACCTAGCTAGTAGAAAACGAGACGACTCAAAGAGACACTGCGCCTGTCACTGCTCAAGAGGCACAATCTGGACGAGATACGCCTCGAGATGAAGAGCACCATCGTTCAAGTGGTCCTACTGATAATGCTTCATCCTCCCACGACCATACATGTCAACCACAGCTGCTACGGTACCCTGCACAGGTTTCAGCAAACGGCAAGCTAAGACGGTCATTTAATATTTCGTAATATGGAAAGCATCCTTGGCTTGAGTACTCAGTTGAGGAAAATTCGGTTTTCTGTTTCTGCTGCACACACTTTGGCGACATGCCAACCCTTCGCGGACAGAGATACGGGGCGAGACCTTTCATCGAGACCGGCGTTAGAAGATGGAAGGACATCTCAAGCGTTCTAGAAGAGTATGCGAAAAGTGACCGCCACATGGACAGTGCAGTTTCGTGGACGAAGTTCAAAGCTATACAAGCCAAGGAGATGCAACCCATCGCATCTGTTTTGTCAACGGACAGGATTAAGGAGATGAATGAAAACAGGGAACACGTAAAGGCTTTACTGAAAGTAACGGCCCTACTGGAGCGACTGGGTACAGCCTTTCGCGGCCACGATGAGACTGAATCTTCGGCAAACAAAGGACATTTCGTCGAAACTTGCAATCTTCTCGCCGAGTATTCTCCCACGCTTTTCAACAAGCTACAAAGACGATACGGCCACTATACGTCCCACGAATACCAGAACGATCTAATTTCAGTTATCGGATCTAGGATGCACAATAGTTATCGGATGCACAATAGTGCAAGAAGTTAAGCGTGCCAAATACTTTGCTGTTCTTGTTGACGAGACAAAAGATAATTCGAAGAAAGAACAGCTCGCCATTCTTCTGAGGTACTTCGACGAGGGAAAAGTACGAGAAAGACCAATAGGATGCTACCATATGAAAAGCCTGGATGCTGAGATTTTAGCCAGCTTCATTCACGACACAGTGGCGAAACTTGGTCTCGACTGGAACTATTGTGTTGCTCAGTGCTACGACGCAGCAAGCGTGATGAGCGGGCCCTTCTCTGGTGTTCAAGCGCGACTGAGAGCGAAAGCGCCACAAGCAATATACATTCATTGCCATGTGCATAGACTAAATTTGGTCATTGCAAACTGCGTTGAAGGTGTTAGAACTGTTGGCTCATTTTTTCGTTAGTCCAAAATCTGTACACGTTCATTTCAAACAGCAACACCAGACATCAGCTTTTTGTCGAGTCCCAAAAGGCAACTCAACTGCCAGTCCTGGAATTAGAAAGGAGTGCTGCGACAAGATGGTCATACTGGTATCGATCAATATCGAAGATAAAACTCCGATATGAATGTGTTCTGGCTGTACTGTCTGCAGTCAGCGAGGGAGCTGATAGTGAAGTTCGAGCAGAAGCAGCTGGGCTCCAGAGAAAAATGGAATCTTTCACAGTTATATTCCAGTTGTTCTATATGGAAGCAATTCTGAGGACGACAAACTCCCTTTCTGAGCAGCTTCAGGCAGTTGATCTGGTAATATATAGGTCCCGCACCTTGATTCAAGCAACAAGGAAGGAAATAGCTGAACTACGCTCTGACACTTCATTTGCATCGCTTTTGGAGAAGGCAAAAGAGTTTGCTGAAGGTCTTGAAATTGAAGTACCTGACGTGAATGGACCCGCGACCGGATCCTCCTCTGCGGGTCAGAAGGGACGACCTCGTAGAACCCAAAAAATTATCAAACACCTGAAAGGATTCACGGACACTTCGACGTTAGGAAAAAACTTTGTTGAATCCGACAATAGAGCTCCAACTCTAGCGGAAGAACTGAAAAGAGAATACCTGGAGACTGTAGATCGCGGAATTCGACAAACTGTTTACAGATAACCTTCCAGTGCTCAGTACACTGGAAGCTCTGGACCCCAGCTCAACCAAGTTCATGTATGCAGGGCTCCTCAAGCAATTCTCTGAACTTTATTCTAAAATGGACATTAACCAGAATCTTCTTGAGGCCCAAGCTGATATTGCCAAGCGGTTTTTGCTCGAGGAGGAGGCAAAGCCGACGAACTTCATGGACGTCATCGATAATATCGAGACACTTCCGGTGGCCTATTCAGAAATTATCAAAGTTCTTCATATTGCTGCCACACTTCCTGTCACGACAGCCAGCAATGAACGCTTGTTTTCTGGGCTGGAAATAGTGAAGAACTCTCTGCGCTCGACCACAAGAGACGATCGTCTTAGTCACTTGCTTTTGATCTTTGCAGAGAAGGATTTAGTTAAAAACTTGGCTTTCGACCAGATTGTTGACGACTTTGCGAAGATGAAACCACGACGGTTCCCCTTGTTGCCTTGAGTGTTCACTGATCTGTTTCAAAATTTTGTTGTATTTTATGATTTTGTAAATATACTTGATCGAGCAAAGTTTTGCATCGTCATAGCCGGAGCGTGACTCCAACTTGGACTAAAGTATATACTGTAAGCAGTTGAGCTGAAGAATTCGGCTACAGAATATACTTTAGTCAAAGCGTGAGTTTCTACAGAGGTTCGGCTTTCGTCAAGTTATAGGTTTGGAAAAGTGGCAGATTCCCAAACGGCTGTTTTTTACCATTGCACATACCGTTTCCGCTTTCTTCAGATATCTGGCCTTTTCCGAACCTATGGTATAAGAGCGAAAGAAGGAAAGGCAAAGCAATTGAGACAATTTTCTGAATTTTTACGGTAACTCCCACGGAAGGCAGTTTTTTTTCGGATAAAGCTAGAGGCAATTTTTTTTTATATACAAGCCTGCTTCGGGGCCCATGTCGATTGCTTGCCCACCCTAAGGTTTGGCCGAAATGGCGCCTCTGTTCGCATCGGTCCCTGTCCAACCCAACCCGAATGGAAGTTTATCGAGATAATGGAGCTAACACACTTGACACTTTCCTTAAACAATATTCTAATGGTGATGGTGGTGAGAAGAAAAAAAAAAGAAAATCAAAATTGGTGATACTGTTCGAATCAATCGAACTGCTAATGTTTTTGAAAAGGACAACTACTTATGGTCCACTGAACTTTTTAAAGTCTCCAATCTCGTAGACACTACACCCATAACGTATCATCTACATTACATGAAAGATGATGAGGTTCTTGGCTGTTTTTCTGATTATTAATTACAAAAAGTTAAGAATTCTGGAATCTATCAGATTGAAAATATATTAAAGACTTATACTCGCAGGGGCAAGAGACAGTTGCTTGTGTGTTGGCTAGGATACAACTTTGATTTCGTTTCGTGAATATCCGCTGATGAAGTACACGATGCCCATTTCTATGTAACGTTTATGTCCAACGTCTCAGAACCTCTCTACAACGATTTGAATAAAACAAGTGAATTTTGGACAAAACTCTTCCCCACTATCAAAGTCGACGATGGAAAGTATGAAGTTGCTCTTGTCGATTGTATTTTCAAAAATATATATGATATCATAGGCAACGCGATAGCGCTGCCAAAGTAAAGAACGATGTGGGCACAATGTATTATTTATTTTTTCTCCATACCCGGGCACTTTGTATCGAAGTAATTGTCTAAGAAACTCCGAAAAAGGGCTCATTTGATTGGAAATTGGAGGGGTTAGTGCCCTTTTTAATAGTCGAAAGTGATTGGAGGGCAACGAGCCCCCCCTTCCCCACGCCCATTATTCCTCCAAACACACCCAATCAAAATTTGGGATAGCCATTTTGTCCAGCGTAGTTGATTTCCAGATAGAAAATATATTTTTTGAGTAAGACACTCTACCACAACCCTCGGGGCAAGGATTTTAAGTTTTGTCCTGAGGGCATATAAGAACGGCGGTGGCACAATGTATCATTTATTATTTTTTTTTCCTTTAGAGCAGGGCACTTCATATCGAAAAAATTGTCGTAGAAACTTTGAAAATGGCTCATTCAATTGGAAATTGGAGTGCCTTGTGCCCTTTTTAATAGTCAAAAGTGATTGGAAGGCAACTAACACCCCTTCCATGCCCACCATTTCCCGAAACACATCCAATCAAAAATTTGAGATAGCCATTTTGTTCAGCGTAGTTGATTTCCAGATAGAAATTACGTTTTTGAGGAGGACACATCCCCAAAGCCTTCAGGGCAAGGGTTGAAAGTTATGCCCTGGGGGCATATAAAGTTTTTATAGAAGGCGTTGTCGTAGAAACTTCAAACAAGGCCCATTTGATTAGAAAGTCAAAGGGCTAATGCCCTTTTTAATAGTCAAAAGTAATTGCAGGGCAACTAGCCCCCCCCCCCCCCCATTATTTCCCCAAAAACATCCAATCAAAATTTTTATATAGCCATTTAGTTCAGCGTAGTTGATTTCCAGATAGAAAATATGTTTTTGAGGAGGACACTCCCCCACAACCCTTGGGGCAAGGTTTGTAAGCTATGCCCTGGGGGCATATAAGGTTTTTATAGAAGGTGTTGTCGTAGAAACTTCAAAAATGGCTCATTCGATAGGAAATTCAAAGGGCTAATGCCCTTTTTAATAGTCAAAAGCTATTGGAGAGCAACATGCCCCCCCACCCATCATTCCCCCAAACACATCCAATCAAAATTTTTAGATAGCCATTTTGTTCACCGTAGTTGATTTCCAGATAGAAATTATGTTTTTGAGGAGGACACATCCCCAAAGCCTTCAGGGCAAGGGTTGTAAGTTATGCCCTGTGGGCATATAAAGTTTTTATACAAGGCGTTGTCGTAGAAACTTCAAAAAAGGCTCATTTGATTAGAAAGTCAAAGGGCTAGTGCCCTTTTTAATAGTCAAAAGTAATTGGAGGGCAACTAGCCCCCCCACGCCCATTATTTCCCCAAAAACATCCAATCAAAATTTTGATACAGCCATTTAGTTCAGCGTAGTTGATTTCCAGATAGAAAATATGTTTTTGAGGAGGACACTCCCCCACAACCCTTGGGGCAAGGTTTGTAAGCTATGCCCTGGGGGCATATAAGGTTTTTATAGAAGGTGCTGTCGTAGAAACTTCAAAAATGGCTCGTTCGATAGGAAATTCAAAGGGCTAGTGCCCTTTTTAATAGTCGAAAGTTATTGGAGAGCAACATGCCCCCCGCCCATCATTCCCCCAAACACATCCAATCAAAATTTTGAGATAATCATTTTGTTCAGTGTAGTTGATTTCCAAATAGAAAATATGTTTTTGAGGAGGACACTCCCCCACAACCCTCGGGGCAAGGGTTGTAAGTTATGGCCTGGGGACATATAAGGTTCTTATAGAACGGGTTGTCATAGAAACTTTAAAAAGGGCTCATTCGATTGGAAATTGAAATGGCTAGTGCCCTTTCTAACAGTCGAAAGTGATTGGAAGGCAACTAAAACCCCTTCCATGCCCACCATTTCCCCAAACACATCCAATAAAAATTTTGAGATAGCCAATTTGTCCCACGACGTTTAAAAATCAGGAAATTATACCTTTGAGCACGACACTCTCCCCATAGTTTTGAGGGCAAGGGTTATAAGTTATGCCCTGGGGGCATAAGAAGAAGAAGGATTTATTGAAAAAAAACATATCAACAAAAAATTATTGCTACCTCCCCTAAAAAGCAAAGCTTGTCCATGGGGTTAATTAAAATAAGGTTTAATTGAAATCTTTGTCGTAGAAACTTGAAAAAGGGCTCATTCGATTTGAAGTTCAAAGGGATAGTACCCATTTTAATAGTCTAAAGTAATTTGAGGGCAACTAACCACCCTCTCACGCCTACCTTTTCCCCAAACACATCCAATCAAAATTTTTAGATATGCATTTTATTCAACGTAGTTGAGAGTTTTGGAAATTAGGTCTGTAACGATGACAATCCCTCCTCCCAAAGCCCTAAGGGCAAGGGTTGTAAGTTATGCCCTGGGGGCATATAAAGTTTTTATTAAAAGCGTTGTCGTAAAACTTCAAAACGGCTCATTCAATCGGAAAATGAAAGGGCTAGTGCCTTTTTTAATAGTTGAAAGTGATTGGATAGCAAGTAACGCCCCTCTCACGCCCACCATTTTCCAAAAAATACAAATCAAAATTTTGAGATATCCATTTTGTTCAACGTAGTAGAACGTTCTGGAGATTAGGTTTTTTAGGATGATAACCCCGTCACAGCCCTCAGTGCAAGGGTTGTAAGTTATGCCTTGGGGGTAAATAAGGTTTATAGAAAGTATAGAAATTTGTTGCATAAATCATAGGTAGCGCGATCGCGCTGACTAAGTAAAGAACGGGAACACTCGAGAACAAGACAAGGAACGGGGACTAAGCAAAGAGACACTCCCCCACAACCCTCAGGGCAAGGGTTTTAAGTTATGCCCTGGGGGCATGTAAGAACGATGTTGGCACAATAGATTATTTATTAATTTTTTCCTTTAGAGCAGGGCACATCATATCGAAGAAGCTGTCTTGAAAACTTCGAAAATGTTTCATTCAATTGGAAATTGGAGTGGCTTGTGCCCTTTTTAATAGTAGAAAGTGATTGGAAGGCGACTAAAACCCCTTCCACGCTCACCATTTCCCGAAACACATCCAATCAAAATTTTGAGATAGCCATTTTGTTCAGTGTAGTTGATCTCCAGATAGAAATTATGTTTTTGAGGAGGACAGTCCCCCAGAAACCTTAGGGCAAGGGTCGTAAGTTATGCCCTGGGGAAATATAAGGTTTTTTATAGAAGGCGCTATCGTAGAAAATTCAAAAAAGGCTCATTCGATTGGAAATTCAAAGGGCTAGTGCTCTTTTAATAGTCGAAAATGATTAGAGGGAAACAAACCCGCCATTCACCTTTTCCCCAAAGACATCTAATTAAAACTTTGAGATAACCATTTTATTCAACGTAGTTTTAAGTTCTGGAAATTAGGTCTTTGAGGATGAAAGCCCCCCCCCCCCCACAGCCCTCAGGGCAAGGGTTGTAAATTATGCCAAAGGGGCATATAAGGTTTTTATATAACGCGTTGTCGTAGAAACTTCAAAATGGGTTCATTCGATTGGACATCGAAATGGCTAGTGCCCTTTTTAATAGTCGAAAGTGATTGGAAAGCAACTAACACCCCTTCCACGCCCACCATTTTCCCAAACACATCAAATAAAGATTTTGAGATAGCCATTTTGTTCCACGCAGTTCAAAGTTCAGGAAATTATACCTTTGAGCAGGACACTCCCTCCAGAGTCCTCAGGGCAAGAGTTATAAGTTATGCCCTGGGGGCATCTAAGGTTTTTATTGAAATCTTTGTCGTAGAAACTTGAAAAAGGGCTCATTCAATTGGAAATTCAAAGGGCTAATGCCCTTTTTAATAGTCGAAAGTGATTTGAAGGCAAATAACCCCCTCTCACGCCAATCTTTTCCCCAAACACATCCGATCAGTATTTTAGATAGCAATTTTATTCAACATAGTTGAAAGTTTTGGAAATTAGGTCTTTAAGGAGGACAACCTATCCCCCCTCACAACCCTCAGGGAAAGGGTTGCAAGTTATGCCCTGGGGGCATATAAGGTTTTTATTGAAAGCGTAGAAACTTCAAAAGGGCTCATTCAATTCGAAATTGAAAGGGCTAGGGCCTTTTTTAATAGTTGAAAGTGATTGGAGAGTGACTAACACCCCTCTCACGCCCACAATTTTCCCAAACACATCCAATCAAAATTTTGAGATATCCATTTTGTTCAACGTAGTTGAAAGTTCTTTAAATTAGGTCTTTTAGGATGATAACCCGCTAGGAGCCCTCAGTGGAAAGGTTGTAAGTTATGCCCTGGGGGCGTATAAAGTTTATATAGAGTGTTATAGAAATTTTAAAAAGGGCTCATTTGATTGGAAATTGAAATTGCCCTTATTAATAGTCGAAAGTGAGTGGAGAGTAATTAACCCCCCTCTTACGCCCACCATTTCCCCCAATAACATTCAATCGAAGTTTAGAGATAGTCATTTTGTTCAACGTAGTTGAAAGCTCTGGAAATTATGCATTTAAGGTTGACAAACCCCCCCAGAGCCCCAAGGGCAAACTTTCTAAGTTCTGCCGTAGAGGCATATAAGGTTTTATTGAAAGAGTTGTCGTAAAACTTCAAAGGGGGCTCATTCAATTAGAAATTGAGAGGACTAGTGCCCTTTGTATTAGTCGAAAGTAATTGGAGGGTAACTAACCCCCTCTTACGCCCATCCTTCCTCCTAACACATCCAATCAAAATTTTCAGATACCCATTCTGTTTAACGTAGCAGAAAGCTCTGGAAATTACGTCTTTGAGAATGACCCCCCGCCAGCACTCAGGGCAAGGGTTGTAAATTGTGCCCTGGGGGCATAAAAGATTTTTACTGAAATTTTTGTCGTAGAAACTTCAAAAAGGCTCCTTTGATTGGAAATTGAAAGGGCTAGGGCCATTTTTAATAGTTGAAAGTGATTGGAGAGCAACTACCACCCCTCTCACGCCCACCCTTTCCCCAAACACATCCAATCAAAATTTTGAGATAGCCATTTTGTTTAACATAGTAGAAGGTTTCAGAAATTGGGTCTTAGAGGATGACAACCACCCGAACAGACCTTAGGGTAAGGGTTGTAATTTATGCCCAAGGGCCATAAAAGGTGTTTATAGAAAGCCTTGTCGTTTCCAAACGGGGTCATTCGATTGGAAATCGAAATGTCTAGTACCCTTTTTAATAGTCGAAAGTGATTGGAAGGCTTGACATTTTTATAGTAAAGATCGATGTGGGTATAATATATTATTTTATGTTGTTGTTGTTGTTTAGACCAGATCACTTCGTATCGAAGGAGTTGTCGTGGGAACTTCGAAAAGGGCTCATTCGATTGAAAATAGAAATGGCTGATGCCCTTTTTAATAGTCGAAAGTGATTGGAGGACAACTAATCCCCCTTCCAATCCCACCCTTTCACGCCCACCCTCCTATTTGCCCATTATGTTTAAAAACTAAATGTTGCCTTAAGATTAAATCAAAATGCACTGTAATAATACTTATTCCCAATAAGGCAATCTCAGCAGTATCCCAAGAACGACTGTGGGTATTATGTTCAAACTTTCGGGGCTACTTTATCAAAGAAAGTAAACAGATTTCTTTACCAATGGTATCAAGTTTTTCATTAGAGGAGGTATGAAACTAAATAATGTGTATTGTCAGTTTAATATACCTATACTGATATTTAGTAATCAAAATGTTAAAATTATTTGATTTATTAAAGTTGTAAAAGTAAAAACATTTATATTTTTTTCAGTAAGGTGCAAATTTTGTTGTGGCCTTGGGAAGGCATAGGGGTTTTGTGCCCAACTTATGTTAATTTCTGCTCGTTTTAAGTTTGACTCGGTCATTTATTGTAATTTCTGTTCGTTTTGGGTTTCATTTATTTATGGATGCTGATTTATGGCAATTTAACGCTTGGTAGATTATTTGTTTTTATTTTTGCTCATTTTTTGTTTAATGGAGTTCTTTACATTTCTTTGAAAAACTTATTTTGTGGAAAAGGTTTTTTTAATAAATCCGGAGAAAAGTTCGTGAGTATGAAATAAAAGTTATACCTTTCGATTGGTAACTCTTTGTCGAGTATGAATGGGTAGAAGCACTTAAATCCAGTGAATTTCCCCATGTCACACTGAAATAAAAAGAATTTGGTAGTATGACTGATTTGTGTCGTACAATCAATAGAAAAATCTCTGTTCGTAAGAAAGGTACATTCCAATTTAATTATTCAATGGAACACCGCAGGATTTATATTTGCTCAACTGTTGACCTCTGAAATGATCCATCTCAATGATAATCTGAGAGATGTTCTGGGCTTTAAACATAAGATGATGAGTGGTAAAAACGCTGGAACGGTCATTAGGGTGAATCATGTTATTTTTTCAGATTACCCACCCGGTTTCGCCTCGGACTCTTGTATATTTCTTTATACATCCTTTGTTGAAACATCCAGAGTTGTTAATACAAATGTTCCCCTCCTACGTATTCTTGAAAGAAAAACCACCCAAGAACATGTTCATCACTATAATATAAAGCATTTTCAGTATGTTCCTATAATTACCTCGGATTTGGAACTCTGTCAGTTAACATTCAGAAGTGAATTAGGAGATCTTCTAGCAGTAACAAAAGGTTTGGCTGTGATTACATGTCATTTTCGACCCATTCAACAACAACGAGATGGGCAATAGAAAAAATTTATTTGTTCGTCCAGACATTGATTGCTATGTTAATACTCTCCAACCACAAAAATCGGGTCATGGGATGAACTATTATAAAGGCCGTTTAGAACTATTATAAAGGCTGGAAAACATTTTAAGGAAAGTGTTTCACAAAATTTCATGTCGAGAGCACGATCCCATGACGAGCGACTGAAATCACGACAAAGTGGAAATGGTTTAAAAAGGTCGAGAAACACCACATCATTTATCAGTCTCTACTCAGGACAAAAGCGAAAGACATTACATTCGTCAAAGAAGAAGAAAAAGAAACCTAGAATAAAAAACTGTTAGATCGAAAAGGATTTCTTTTCCAGGGCTGTAATAGCCTATCTACCCCATAAGGAATCTCATCCCACTGTCACCACATTTTTAAATCTTTTCAATGCAGAAAGTGTTGATACTATTATGAGCTACTATCAAATTTTATCCTAACGGGAACGATTAAACTGGATCGCTCGGTTGGTTATCAGCTGTAGTTAGCAAGTATAGCAGTAACGTGTTCTCAATTTGACATTATACGCTACTGATGCACGCCAAGCACTTGACTTACTAGCACTTAAATTACTTTTCTATACGAAACTGTTGTAAAAAAATACAAAACTGTTTGTGTCTCTTTAGCAAGTATCAATAAACTTTTAAATTGACAAAAAAAGAACTTGAGTACCTCCTATCGCAGCAGGATGCTTATTACCAATGAGTCAGTGCGTCGCCAGTTTTTCACTATTTTACGTAGGGATAATGGACGTTTCATTAGTTTTTCATGAAAATTGTGTGCCATATTAGAAGCTTAAATCCATATATTATTATTGTCACAATCTTTGATTATATAAAAATATATAAAAGAAGCCCGCCCATCTTCTTCAAGTCCCATTTTTATTTTATAGTTGTCAGAAACAATCCTG
>JAQQPU010002458.1:3322-51428 GCA_029168905.1 Artemia sp. Kazakhstan ARC1039 | reverse complement strand
CCCCCCCCCCCCCCCCCCACCCCCAATGTGCAAATATATAGCCCAAATTTGTTTCCAAACTATTATATATTCATCCTATTTTATTTCATTAGCATTAACCGAACTAGCAGTATATAAAAGAGTGCGTTTAATAAAGAAGTACCCATTTATCTTTACTTTCATTTGAAAAAAAATCATTTTTTATTTGTTCAAAATAAGTAATGAACATTTTTGAATTCCCTCTTGTGTCTGTTTAATTTAATTGGCCAAATTAAGTTATTGGCACCTCTGCTAGAGCTGTAAGAAATTCTGTTGCTGTTGTTATTAATGTCTTAGCTGTCTTCAGCTGTTGTTATTAATGTCTTATCTATTTTGATTATAACATCTTAGCGCTTAATTTTGTTTATCAATCAATCCGATTGAGATTTGATTTCCTGAAGAGTTTAGCATACCATGGAAGAATACTGTCAATTTAGTCACTATTTCAGGAATTCATAAAAACAATTTACAGGAGCCTACTGCTTACTCCTATACTTAGTATACACATTAATTCTGGCAACTTAATTAATGGCTATATTTACTTCTTTGATAACTCCCTTTCTTCCATTTCCTCTTCTTGATTACTATTCTGATAATCAGATTTGCTCCTTGAGGATTCAGTCTTTCCCGAAAAAAAGGGCTACCCTTTTTCTTGACCTCGCACGGCTTGCCAAAGGCACGACCATAGGTTGCTTTGCATATAGCGGCATCTCCCGGGGTACCAGAGAAAGTTCTGTTTGATTGGCTTATACCCAGGCGTCAGTAATGAGACGCATATAACGTATAGATTTGCTATTTAGAATCTTAGTTTGTGGATGACCATCTAAGCATGAGGACTATACTTCTGTTGTCATGCTGCGTCTTAGGTAAGCTTAAGTGACCTTGAAATTATTTAAACTGAGACCTCAGGACAATCATAGTTGGCTCATGAATACGGTGGGGCCTCCTGCTTTGCCTTTTAAATATCCAGATTTTGCGTGTTTTTCAGCAATCAATCCTTAAATTTAGAAAAAAAATTCAGTAATCAATCCTTATATAGGCTGTTACAAACTTGCAATCTCCGAAAAATTGAAGTATACTGCTGCTAAATACAAAATGTAATATAGAACTACTCGTTACACGAGTAAAAAATAATCCTATAGTCCCCTCCGAAAAAAAAAGAATTCCTTAGACCAAGCTTATCTACAATATTAAGAAACCTTTTTAATTCAGAAGATTGGATATTTTGTTTTTTATTTAGCTTCAACAATTTATAAACAAGAGTTTGGTAATCTCCGTGTATGATTTCCTTTGTAAACTAGGCCAAGTTATAATTACAACAAACTCTTATTGTAGCCTATTCTTATCAGAGAAAGTGATTAATTTTAGTGTCTAATTTCAACTTAAATGCTTCCCAGTCACCCTCCACCTATTGCTTGGATACATGGGCGTAGGCAGCATATTGTCTAGGGGGGGGTAGTTGATAGTGTGATGGAGTTTTATCAACTGCTTTTTCCAAACCATCTGCTTTTTCAGCCATATCTAATGTAAATTTGAAGGTCTAGGGGGGCAGCTTCCCCCCTGCCCCCCTCCCTACGCCCATGCTTGGATATACCCCTAGACAATATTCAACCATCTGCTGATTCATCGGCAGTTGGTTCGTAACGCAAATTTTAAAAACAAAATTAGCAAATTTGGATAGAGTGTAGGGCTAAAGCAGGGCTCCCACGGCGTCCATAAACTTAATAGACCGTTTTCCTCTTATAACTTCATTGACTTTATGGTTGCCAGAAAGAAATTAAACTTTATTTAACTTTTTCAATAAAGTCCGGAAAGTTCAGCCAATAGAAGAAGACTTGTGGAAAATTTCAATTCAGCTAAAAGAAACTAATTAGATAGCCAGTCTTGAACTTTTTTCTCTAACCTGTGGAACATTGATATATGGAACATTGAAGCAGAAGACTTGCTTATTTCACTAGTGAGAAATAAACCTGTAATATACAGTTCCTCACAAAGGGGGACATAAGGACAGAATTTGTGTTGAAAACGCATTCAAGGAAATAGTAATGTGTCAAGAATTGGGTCCTCATTTTTATCTGTGAGCCTTCTTTAGTAAATTTTAAAGTAAAAACAACATCTAACTTAGGACTAAATTATTAAATTGAAAAAGTTATCAAAAAATGATGTCAGATATATTCAAGAATGAACGTGTGAATAATTCAAATTAATTGCTTCAAAAAAATTTAGATAAAGTCAGGAAGGTAAAATTCATGTGTGAGCGCGACAAACTTTACGGTACGTAATTTTGCAGAATACTTTATTAACTTTATTGACGCCATGGGAGCCCCGCTTAATGAATAGGATAAAACGACAAAGATCCTCAAGAGCCATTGATAATGTATTTGGCTTTGACAATTGCCGAAGTTCTGGCTACCGGGTCATTTTAACAGGGACAGATAGCAAACCTGTTGCTAGTGGTGTCGTTTCGGGGGGGGGGGGGAATAATTTGGAGAAAAATTATATTATAGCGTATGCCCCATGACTCTCCGGATGGACAGATGGACACCCGCCTTGCCCCCCTTGGATGGACACCCGCCTTGCCCCCCTCCCCAATAAAAATGCTGGAGCTGCGCCCCTGCCTATTGCCCAACCTTGCACCAACTAGGATCGAAGTCAGGGCCCCGTATTGTCAAGCAGAGATCAATCCAAGATAGAATTCTAATTTAGGGTCCGAAAGTGGTTGAGCAAGGTGAATGAACCTTTCAGGAATGAATCCAGGGCCAAAAATGTACATTGGGAAGGTATTGCCAAGCTACTATGACTACCTTTTTCTTATTTCTAGTGCTTAGAAGATGGTATATATAGCGTCTGAATTTTGGCACAAAATATGTTACCTGAATTTTGAGTTTTCAATATCTTTACATTGGCTTTTGGTTTTGAAACTGAATTTCTGCTCATTCAATAGAATTTTAATCTATATCAAAGCTTTTTTTTCTAAATTTAAGCAATAATTTTACAAATCTTTAAAACCTTATAATTGGGGTTGAGCAAAGGTTTGAGGCTCAAAACACTCTTGTGCTGCAGATGGAGGGAGCGTGCCGCGGCGGGGGATTGTCCAATTTTATCCAATGTTTCGTTTTGATCTGTTTTTTGCTTATATTTGAGTCGAGAGGGGGGCGCTGTAATTCCGGGCCTACCAACCCTAGGAACGCCTCTATTGGAAGTGCAAGAGTGATGCTTGATTTTTGATTCCACAATTTATATTCCAAGTCAGTCATATTTTCCCGCCAAAAAATCCCGGTACTTATGCATTATCTGGGTACACGACGCTATATACTGTGTCGGGAAATGCTAAAGGAAACCAGTCAAACGGGTATTTGCAATAGATAAATGGATCGCAAAGCGTGGTTTGTCATTCCGTTTACAATATTTAAACTATTGTTTTTGGGGGTTTAGGGGGAAAAAAGGTACATAGGTTATGTATTTAATATATGCTATGCTTTACTTCCACCCCCCCCCCCCCCAAATGTGCCAATATATAGCCCAAATTAGTTTCTAAACTATAATATTTTCATCCTATTTTTTTTATTATTAACATTAACCAAACTTGACCTCTTTCGTGTGTACCATATAATGCATAAGTGCAAAAATCCCAATTACTGGGGTAACGGTGTGGAAGAGACTCACTCCAATAGGTCATTAAAAAATATTTAATCTCATTAAAATCCCCCCTCCAACTTCCTCCCAAAATCCTCTCTGTCAATATTCATGTCAGTGTAATTAAACTGGGAACAGCGGGATTTTCCACGGGGGGGGGGATAGATTACTCAGAAAATGTTAAACTTACTCATTCTTCAAAAGCGTAACATAATTGTAACATAAATTCAAAACGTAACAAAAATGTAACTTTTTAAGGACCGTAACGTAAAACGTACCGTTTTATTTAAAACCCCAAAAATGGTACGAACGTAACCTCGGTGGCAACCCTGGTCGTGTGTACTGATACAGGGATGCAGGTTTAGCGCGTTGTAACCCAGAACCAAGACGGTTTCGACCTTCGTCTGGGTACATTGACCAAACTTGTTTGTTGACTAATATTACCGTTAACTTATACTTTCACTATATTGGTAGTGAAAGTCAATTAGATGTACCTCAACAATTAAGTAAGGATTAATTTACTATATAAATAAGTATCAATCGTAGGCTATTAATATATTTTTATTCATTGATAAGTTCAAAATTATACACCAATCACAAACATACCGTCGTTTCTGATTAAGGTTTATTTTCTCTATGTTACTTTCCGTACGTTATTTTTCTGCCATCCTACGGTTTTAATACATGAACGGAAGAGAAAAATTTTACTATTACTTCATAGCTGAAATTCAGTTATATTCATCTACCTAACTTAATTTTTGAAATTTGGTGGATAGGGATTTTAGACTAAAAATACGTTGAAATTTGGTGGAAAATCGTTGAAAAAGAACGATTTTCCTTTTTTTTTTCCTTGTTTAGACCAAGGGCGGATCCAGGGGGGCGACTTTTTATGGTGCCCTCTTTTCCTGTCTTTCTTTTTTTCACTTTTTTTTAGAATAAATTTGTCAATGTGTGATTAATCATTGGTACCTTTGTCACATTGTCCCCCCCCACAAGATTTTGATCATTGACGCCCTTGTCACAATGGGCCTCCAAGATTTTGCTCTAAATCCGCCCCTGGTTTAGACCCTTCTCTAAGGAAAGCCCTAAGTAATATAATAATTAATATAGTAAAGGGGGTCTATAATACATAATAAAAGTAATATAATAATAATAAAAGGGGTGTCGAAACAGCAATAGTTAAAGAAACATTCTCTGAAAGAAAATGGCTTTCATTGGCTGTCAGTGACAAAAAAATATTTCAATTAACTACAATAAGCTATATTGAGCTTACTGACGTATCAACTAAAAAATAAACAAATTGTCGGAGAAGCTTTTTCAACTGAAAGTAAGGAGCGACATTAAAACTTAGAACAAACAGAAATTACTCCATGTATGAGGAGGACTGCCCCCTCCTCAGTCCGGTGCTCTTCATGCTAAAGTTTTTTAGTACTCCAAAAAGCTTCTTACTATAACTAAACGACCCTTGTGTTTCAGGAGTCGTTCGTAGGTAGTTGGGACAAAAAGTCAAACTTTAGTCAAAGGAGCTCCCCCCAAAAACAACAAATTTCCTCCCCCTAAATTTTAAAATGTGCAACCCCCCCAATGGTGGATAAGGAATTGGGGCCCTTTTCCACTTAGTGCGAAAGCAACTAACTTAGGAGTTAAAATTACTTTTGCCTTTAACATTTTAAATGAAAATTGGCCTATTGCAGGGGCTCTGATTGAGGGGGGGGGTGGCAAATGCCCTTTTCTGTATCTTTACAAAAATGTCTCTCTCCTTATATTTTGAAGGAATTGGCAGTCTTGTAGTCTCAAAAATCTCCTAAACTTGCCTAGATTGTAATTTTGTTGTGTGAGCTAATTCTCATTTTATATCTTGTAGGGTTTGTGGCCGGTCAAGGTGTGCGTCCTAAGCGTCAAGATGCTATCGTACAAACATCTGAACAGCTCTGCGAAGACAGACCACCCAATGAATACTTCAGGTTGTCTACTGAAGGCGACTGCAGAGAAGTCGTCAGGTAATAAAACAAATAATGAGTTTTACTTTTGATTTGCTTATAAAAATTTCGATACGTACGATTTGAGGAAAGTGCGTATCCGCACTGGAAGATAAACTACATGTTGTAACAAGGCAGTTTTTTTTCTCGAGTACAAAAGTATAGATACATCAATCAATTATATCTAAGTTTTCCGATAGAATAACTGGATTTAGGAATTATAAAAAAGCAGAAATTTACCAAATAAGTTTTTTGGGAGAAGGAGGTAAGACTTGAGGGAGGTGAGACAACAATATTTGTTCTGTGAGGGGGCCCAAAGAGTTTGATGTTTTCTTTTGCAAGAAAGGTAATATATATATATATATATATATAATGTATTATCCTGGGGGGGACATCTTTTGAAATTATGTGGATTTTAGATTCACATTTGTTGTCTGTAACGGGGGTGGATGTGTTTTGAAAAATCAGAAGAAACTGAAGTTACCTTATCAATCTGAAATTTTCCTCCTGAAGTTGTCCCGATACTATTGGTGCACGAAACAAATATCTTATAATTTTTGGGGAGAGAAGGCATTAGAAGTTTCTCCACGGTTTACAAAACCAATAGATTAGTAAGCGTGTTGTAAGGTTTACATTTTACAAAATTTACCTTGGGGCCCTATGTACCAGTGTTTGGAGAATTCCCCTTTGTCTTTCATGCTTATGATCCTTATGGTCCTTATGGTTATGAGCTTATGGTCCTAGATATTTTGTCTCGCTGCTTCAAAGATTAAATGTAAAAAAAAATCGAAAAGAGTAAGAAAATACTATCGAAAAGCATTCTTTTATAATTAATTTTCTTTCCACGCATGCACAAAGTAAATTACGGGGGAAGGGTGTTTATTCTTCAGAACAGAAAAAGGTGACTTATGTTAAATTCTTGGGGATTTTTGGGTGAAATTCTAATATTAATAAGATCAGGAGGAGGGATTTTCTTGCCCCTTCTCCTACACACATACCTAATATGCAGATATCACTGGGAATTTTACAAAGTTCAAGATTTTTTTTTTGTGAGATTATCTTGTAGTTAAGATATCAAACTGAAATGGTTATTGCTGAGTAGATACTTGTTGCATCATGAAGTCTGCCGAAGCCAACGCTTGCTCAGTCCACCCTTTCTAATTTTCTGCGTTGCCCATATCCCGGGAGACAATCTGTAGCTACAACGCACCACAGATCCCAGAATTTGATTCTGGTGATGAGATTATGCAAAAGCGTCTCCATAAAAATTCAAACACGAAGAAGAAGAATATAACTTACATAAACTTATATAGTTTAATTAGCTTGTACACATTGTTAACTTGTTTGAATTTGTAGGTGTGACAGAGCTGGCATTGTAGGTGCTATCCGTTTAGCCTTTGTTAAATGTCCTGCTGGTCTTGCTTTCGACATCGACAGACAGACCTGTGACTGGAAAGGAAAAGTCAGCAATTGTGATAAACTTGAAAGTAAGTATAGATAAACATAGTAAATACAGAGAAAGTGCAGATAATTCAATAGAAACAGCATACTTTGTTTGTGAATGCCAGTTGTTGTAAACTGTCTGTCCTTTGAAACTTCATGTATCTATTGCTATAATGCTGCAGCTGCCACCATTACAGATGAGGATGGTTATTTACATGCGGGGTTCAGTGAAAGGATACGCTCTCGTTTCTTAAAAGAATTACCACCACCCGTTTCTGAATAGCCTTTTACCCTTCCCCTTTTTATGAAGGAATCTGTTCTTATTTTGGATCAAAAGGCATAGGCGCACTGATTCCTCGCAGAAAAACTTGTAGGAGCTATTTTTAAAGCAACAACTTTGTCCACTGCACATTCATTATTAGTCACCATGCATGGGCTATCTGATCAGTTATCTGTTTCGCCTCTTTAAAATAAGAGCCGAAGACAAGCTTAACCTAGAGGTAAAAGCACTTATGACATTTTGAGCATATTTCATGTATCTGGCGCCACAAAAAAGAGAAATAGAATGTTAAAGCATTACTTATGAAATTATGTATGAAAATCACCATATTTAAGCCCATATCATCTAATATGCTTGTATAGTTTGTGGTATTGGGGCCATTCCACAGTTCCAGAAACAACAACATCTGTTGAGAAGTGGATTAAATGATTAGAAATTTTGCACAACCAAATAATTTGGTTGTTTTAAACTAGATGTCTTACGTTAAGTAAGATAACCAAAAAACTGAAAATTTAAAAATATATAGGCCTACCAATTTTTTTTACCTTTATTTGATTCGGGGCTTCAAATTTGGATTCTATATCTGCATTTTTCGACATCTCGATAAAGTACGGTCTACTCTACTCTATTCAAAGGTTGGAATATGATGTAAAACGTCTCTTATAGCAAGAGTTCAACGATCAAAATCTGTAGAACAAAACCCAACTTTGGTTGTGTTTTATTTACAACTTTGGTTGAGTTTTATTCAGTTTCTAAAAAGGGCACTGGCACCTTTAGTTTGCTATCAAAATAGTCTACGCCACTGCGTAACTTACATAGCTTAGATAAACTTAGGTTTATGTAAAGTTTGGTTCTCATCAAATAGGATGGTAAATCCACAATCATAATAATTTGTTTGGACTAAGAAACTAAATTTTATCGCTAATACCCTTAGCTCCCACATGCAGCGTTTTGCAGAAAACCGCAGCGATTTTGCTAAGTTGCGACGATTTTTACCGGGATGTTTTGCCAAAAAAAAAAAAAAAAAAAAAAAAAATGCATATACGCATGCTTTGAAATCTTCAAACGAATGTGAGAAGTCGAATGAATTGCTAATTGTTAAAAACAGATTGTCGTAAAATCGATTACTTCCGTGAGATTTGGAAGTAATTTATTGAGATTTAACTGATTTTTTTTTGTAGTAATAGGAGCCGAACAGCAGAAAACGTATCGAACCCCACCTTTCGTAAGATAGAGTAAGGGTAGTGGTGATTTTTCCGGGTCATGTATGGGAATTTTCCTGCATATTCACTCCGTAATTGTTTCGTTTCCCAACAAATTGCAGCATCTGGAAACTAAGTGTTACTGGATTTTTTTTTGCATGCGATCAAAATTCAATATTTGACGATCAATTTTCAACTAACCGAATTCGACTCACAAAACAACTTGTTTTGCTGGCAAGCATGCCAGATGAAACCGGGAAAATAAAAATAGAAATTTCAGTTGATTTGCATGCGAATTCTCGTCATACTCGGGTAGAACTAAGCATAATCAGCAACATAAGTGACAAATAAAAAAGACTTGAGAACCTATATGGTTATACAAGCGCTTTCAAGGCACGAGAGAATTTGTTTTAATATTTTAAAGATAAGTGGTTGAGTTCAGGCCATACGGCACTTTAAAATCATTTTCCAAGTCTCAGCCTTCCTGTTAATCGGCTGACCGCCTCAAAGACAAAGGAACCATTAGTGATTTTTCCCAGGGGACTAGCCATCATCGAGAGCTATTGAGAATCTACGATTTAACTATGAAACTTGTTTGAAAAGATAATTAAATTTGGTGTCCCTTTTGTCAGCAAACTTGTCCATCAAATCGAGCAGCATCACAGGGAACTCCTAAGGTTCAAATGAAATTTTCTTTTGACTGATATAGCGTTGTCCTGTCAGGTATATTAAACATTTTTGGAACTACTGTTCTCTGAACTTTAAAAAGAAAAACCTACTCCGTTCAACTAAAACAACAATATTCAAGCTTTCGGATGATGTAAGTTTCATTAAAACTGAACATCTCTTTTCTCCGGTATAATATGAGAGATATTGAAGAGTTTCTAAGATGTCCAAGAAATTCGACGTCAGCTTTTAGTTTTCTGTCGTCTATTCGGGGCCTACTATAAAAGCTCTACAAGTTATGGCAAGACCGGCCAATCAATTCTAAGTAGTTTTGCCACACTAACTAAAAATTTTTGTAATAGACGAGATTGGGTGACCCGTTAGGGGTACTGCATGACCTTAAGTCAATGCAACTTACAGAGGTTTTTAGTAATAGATATTTGAGCTGATCCGGAAAGCTTTATTCCAGGACTGTATGCAGTATTTTATTTGGAAGGGGGGGGGGAATTTACAAAAAATAGCAATAGATTAGTGATTATCAAAGAATCCCAATAAAAATTATCTACATGTATTTTTGTTACTTCTTTATGAGTCGGACAAAAACTTTGAGTGGGGGGGGGGTCAAACCAGGTTTCCCTCCTCCAGAATATGGCCTGGCATCGTTCATATGACTGTTCTACTGTCTTTGAAATATCAAAGAAACTTGGCCGGAAGAAATTCTTCTCTCTGTGGCTGAATAACACCCGGAAACCTATATAACTTACAAAACTTACTCAGGGGTTGTGGAAGGTTATGACTTGCCCAAAGAAATAGCTATTTAACCTTTAGACTGTTGTGCAAGAACGCTGAACAACATCTATTACTCTTCTTGTACAATTCGGGACTTGTGCTGCTAGATGTTCAAACAACCAGAGCGACCATTTATTCATTTTCGTTACACCACATTGATACATGAGTACTGCAAGGAAGGACCAGTAGGGGTCCTTCCAGTAGGGGGCAAAGGCTCCCCTCCTTGGGGAAACATAAGACAATAAAAAATAGCTTTGAAACCAAGGCTATTGTTTTTTGCCCCTTTTTGTCCTCAGATACATCTAAAACCAAGTACTTTTTGTTTGAAAAGTGTATTACTACCTACTAAAACATTCAAAGTGCTTTAATTTACTGCCTTATCCATTTGTTGGAGCTCCCTTCGCCCTTCCTAACAATTTCCATCCAGCATCCTTGCATTGATTTAGGTACAATAAAGGGGATTATTACAGCTAAGATCTTAGTGTTAGAGATAGTTAAGATCCTGAGAATAAACTATGCTACATTAGCTCAGTTCTTGTGAACACCCTAACAACAAGTTTAGAAAGCACATGACTTGACAAATACTTAGATTTAAGAAGTTAATATAACTGGAAATGTGATTTTACACGTAAAGTTAAATGAGAAAGGGTGTGTCCTTTTTTTAATCATTGGTAATGCCGACCTTGCTTTAAAAGATGTTTATGCCAATCTGAGAAAACCACCATGATAAAACAAACCCGTTCAACTGATTAGTTGGCCTTGGCAGAGATTGCTCGTGAAAAATTCGAATGGCTAGTGTTTTGTGAAAGGACTTCCTTGAGCCTTGAAACTCAATGCATGAAGGTGTCTGATTTGACAATTTAAAAAAACAAATCAAGTGATTTAAATCTTTTCATCAACTTTTTATTGTCACCTCGAAGATTCTAAATTCCATATAGTATGATGCTTGCCATCCCAGCCAAGTGTTGGCGCGCTGGACCTGGAATACTTTGTCCGGTGGGCGGGGGTTCGATTCCTGCTGTGGTCGGTTCTTTGGTTCAGAACAGGGGTCAGTGGTGTGACTACAAGCTCAGCCAGACTCGACACAGCTGTAAATGAGTACCTGGAGAAATTTAGGCAAGGTAAACAGGAAGGGTGTGCGAAAGCACAGACTGCTCTCCCTCCCCATTGCACTTCCTGGCTGAAGGGCGATGAAACGGAGATCAGCACACCGGTTTAAACTATAAGAGTCAAGTGCCTTATCCTTTGTCGTAATTTGCTACATTTCATGTAGAAAATTCTAGATTTGCTATAAGTAAAATGAAATGCATGGTCCTCATTCAGAAAAAAACTTGAGGAGGAACAAGGCGCAGGTAATGACTTGAAGTTTTTATACTTTAACAAAACAGCTACTTCTTCAAAAGTCTTGCTTCCTTCCTTAGAAACCAGAGAAGTGTCATGACTCCCCAGTCCCATCGAAATGGTGTCGTTTGTAAAAGATCATTGTAAAAGATCATCGAAATGATCTTTCACAATGAAAATACAGAAGGTTTTTTTTTCAGTGGAAATACCGAGAAAGGTAATTTTGGGATCAAGGGGGGGGGATATCACGAATTTGATATTATGCTTTTTTGGACTTGATCATATTTTTTGAAGTTATTTCTGTATCATATTGCTCTAGGTCTAGCACTTTTGCTATGGTTGTGTAATATATACTATAATTTATAGGACCCAGAAAAGTTTTGCCAAAATTGAAGACAGATGAGCCGATTTGTCCAGATGGTAAACTAGCTTGTGGCAGTGGTGATTGTATTGACAAGGCTCTGTTCTGCGATGATAAACCTGACTGCGCGGATGGCTCCGATGAGAACGCTTGCTCAGTTGACATGGATCCTAACAGAGCGCCAGAGTGCGATAGCTCTCAATGTGTACTGCCAGATTGTTACTGCTCACCCGACGGAACCAGAGTGCCAGGAGAACTAGAAATTACCCAGGTAAATATTTAAAAACCAATTGATATATAGTGGCTAGCCTCGTGTTAGTTTTCTTACTAATATTAAAAAACGGAAGAAATCTATTTCATGACATTCGAATCAAACATTTCCTACAGAATAATTTCCTAAAGAAAAAATTTTTAGTTTTTCGATTCTTTTTTTTTCATGTTCTTTTCTAATGAACCTTAATATTTTTGAAATGATTGATTATGCAAGATTAGAAAAGGTCAATACATAAAAGAAAAACAATTACATTTACAGAAAAGTAGGTATCAATCGACAAAATTGAAGCAAGCAAGAATACGTATCCAGTTATAGTATATCCTCAGGTCAGTTTCTTGAATAATTTTAAATCAATCAGCCGTCCAAAGTAATATTGTTGCCGGGCACTGCATGGATTAGTAAGGCCTGTGAGGTTACAGGCGTAAATTCTTCAAGGTACCCAAATTATAAAAGAAAATTTACAAGAGAGAAATGAAGACGCAGGAAACATCATAGTATGAGATGTGTAAACACTATAAACCCTTATTAAGAACGCTGTATAAAATATCACAATCAAAGCAAACTTCCAGCTATTTATTCTTTAATAATTTTATAACAAAGTTGAAATTTTAAGCGTTAAAAATGTAATAAATATATCTGCTTGGAATATGAGAGTAAATAGTATTAGAAAAATATCATTTACATTTTATTGGATCAAATTAATTAAACTGAGATTCAGTTTGTTTTAGACGTTACTTTATGCAATCGGTAATGTTCGTAGCACCTAGCTAGACACGCAAGATTATTCAATGGTAGCAGTAGCAGATAATGTGTATCTCCAGAGAACTTTTGCATTCCGACTTCAGTTTATTTTCGATTATCACAAGAGAGTTCGCTGCTGGTGTATCGAGAGGGAGACTTAATTTTCTGTTGGAGAGAGTGCGAAGGAATCCATTTGGTCCTCGCAGAAGAGTCAAGGTCACTGTTTTTTTTTTCTTTTTACGCCTGTCTTCCGGCTGACTGTGCTGTGAAAGGCTTCAAGAAACATAGTTTTGAATTTAATGCATTAGAAAAACCTTATTGGCAGATTTTGTTATTTCACCCTTCTCGTTCTACTCAGCCATCCAAAATCAAACTGTGTTGTTTTGATTTTTACAAATTGGAGCTCGATATACCACATCGTTCTCAGTCTGCGTACAATTAGTGCCCTCTGCAAGACCAGCAGATGTAGGACTAAGATCCCAATTCAATGAAGTGTATAAAACGAGCAATTCAAAAAGATTATTATAGACAGAATTTTGCCTCCCTCCCCCGAAATCCCCCGTACTTTGAATTCAAATTAAAAATTGTTTTTTGCCCACTTCTCCCTAAAAAAAGTTGCGCACACACCTGCTTCTATAGTCGTAGCAAGACGCCTGGGCAAACTGTTGTTTTATTCAGTCGTCTAAAATTGACTTTCTTTTCAGATTCCTCAAATGATTACTCTTACTTTCAATGGCGCTATGAACGTAGACAACATTGACTTATATGAAGAAATCTTTAATGGGGTACGTCAAAATCCAAATGGTTGTCAAATCAAAGGAACTTTCTTTGTTTCTCATAAATATACCAACTATTCTGCTGTTCAAGATTTTCATCGTCGAGGACATGAGATCGGTGTTTTTTCAGTCACCAACAAAGAAAGTGCCAAGTACTGGACTGATGGAAGTTACGATGATTGGCTTGCTGAGATGGCTGGTGGAAGGTAAGATTTCTCGTTTTTCAACAATTAGCCAACTCTTAGAGCTAAATTCCTCGGGAGAAACATATTCAAGTATATCGTTTCTTGACAAAAAAAGATTAGTTTTGCATTGAACCTTTGTACTCGGTTCGACGAGAAGGAAAACAAAACTGTGGGGTTTTTGGAAATCCCATTTGAGTCTTTCAGAAACCAATCTGGCCAAGTCTGTACGTAATTTTTAATTCTGCAAAATCATTCAGTATTTTGTTTTATTTATTTGGCAAAATTAATTTTGTATCGCGCTTTTGAATTTGCAAAAGGTTGTATCTCGGTCAAATACATGGCTTCCGACATTTTTTGCAGAAATTAAATGTAAAAAAAAGGTTTGCATGATTGTACAGAAAAGGATAGAGATTATGTAATAGAACAGATAACTTAAAACTTAACAGGACAGATAACTTCAAAGAACAGAAACAACCTTAAAAGAGCTTGAGAAAAAGCTTGAAATTGAGATTTTTTTTCCATCCGTCTATTGTCAGATTGTACTTTCGATCGAGGAAATTTGGGCATTACAGCAGGCACTAAGCATCCGAGCACAAAAAATTCCATTAGATGGGCTTGTAAAAAACCTTATATAAGGTTTATAAAGGTAAATAAGGTTTATAAAAAACCTGGGAGCACGATTTTCTTTTTAGCCTCTTTTCTATTTAGATGGCATTGAAGCTTTAGATGTAATAAAAATTTAGGCTAAATCTTTTTGAAATGAGGAAACTTGCATTACAACCAGACAAAGGAAACAAAACAAATTGCGGATTTTTTTTTAGCTCCGAAACCTTACGGATATTTGTATTTTTTAGACTAGACGTATGTTAGTCTGACAACTTACTTTATTTAAGTTATGTTTATCTAATATTTACATATTTTTAGATTAAGACAATTTTGTATTTTGCTTAAAAAAGTCTCGTTTGGACAATATAAGACATTGTCCCGCAATTGGTGCTGTTGACTCTATTTGGTGACAGAATATACCCAGAGGCGTAGCTGGGGTCTTAAGAGACCAGGGAAGATGTTAATTTTTACGCCACCCGCACCACTCCTCCTAATTTCATAGTATTGACGAAGAAAACCTCAGTTAGACACCGCCTCAGAGGCTTCTCCAACGGACAGCAGCCCCCCCCCCCGCGCCCCCGCGCGCCGCCACTGAATATATATAATATGAAATACTCGTGGATAAGCATACAATTTTTTGAATATATTTCCAAAGAAAATAAACGCTTGGTTTTAATTCGTTTTTCTAGCAGCATCATGTTAACATTTCCATTACAGACGATATTTCTATAACCTTTTAAAACTCAAATCTCACATTTGGCACTGTTTTTGTGTTTTCATTTCATTTCGTTTTAGGCTTATCATCGAGCGCTTTGCTAACATTTCCGATGGTTCTATCATTGGTGTTCGTGCCCCCTTCCTCCGTACCGGTGGCAACAAGCAATTTGATATGATGGCTGATCAATTCTTTGTCTACGACTCCTCCATCACTGCTCCACTTAGTCGTGTTCCCATTTGGCCATACACCTTGTATTTCCGTATGCCACATGCTTGCCATGGTAATGCCAATTGTCCATCAAGGTCCCACCCAGTTTGGGAAATGGCTGTCAACGAGCTTGATAGAAGAGATGATCCAACTTTCGACGAATCTCTCCCAGGTAAGAATAATTGATCATAGATTATTTTTTTTTTTTTTTCGTATGATGTTTTACTTATTAATACAAGATTTCAGGTGACCGTGGTTTATACAAAAATTCGTAGAACAATATATATTTAAAGAAGAAAATGCAGCCTTATCCAAATAGAATAAAAAGTATTAAAAATGGCCGCTTTGTGCAACCGACCAACCTTTTAACTTATCCTCTAAAATATTTATATCAGTATTTACCCATTTCTCACCTTCATCTTTCTTCCCATCTTTGTTCGTTGGGCTAAAGTAAGGACCACCTTTGACTTCACCCTTACTAAATATTTTTTCTTATCACCAAGTGCTAAAAAATTTCCCTTTTTGAAATTATCCACTTTAATTCCTTCATATTTAAACTTCGCTGACAAGTAAGTATTGTTATGCCTCTGAGCCTTAAAACAAGTCTCATCTTGTCACCAAACACTGCAACAGGTGACTTATCAGTATTTAGTATTAAATACTTCATAACTAAAGAATCATAGGTCAAATCTAACAGTCTTCGCAGGTCATTACTACTTTTTGTTACCAGTACTATGTCAAAAAGAAGAGCAATCAGAGTTGCCTGATATTTCTGCAACAGGCACAAGGTTTGTAAATTATACATAATTAAAACGCAAAGAAAAAGCCTAGGTGATATTTACAACCTTGCTTGACAAATTTCATATTTCACTCCCATTTATCTTCATAATAAACCTTGAATCGTCAGCATTCATAGTAGATCCATAAATCCATCCAGTCCTGACAATTTCTCCAACAATAGTCCCTTTATTTCAGCTATTTTATATCTGCCTTTCAAAACTTGAGCCAACTTTAATCGAGGGAGATTTCTCCCTTATTGCGAGACCCTGGAAGCGGGTTTTATCCCAAGCTTCTAAAATTCTCCGGAATCTGCCTTACTAAATGCTTCCTTAATCTTTCGGGCTGTTCTTTCATCTAAACTTATTTTCTTTATCTTAAGTAGTTTATGTAGTGCTATCTTTTTTCACAGTATACTCTAAGGGAACTCTAAAAATTTATATCAATATATAAAATTCTATCAATTTTTATCTCCTCGTGCAGTCCTCGTGCTCCTCATGATATAAATCGTCTTTAGGCCTGCCCTTACAACTATTCCCTGGTTTAGTCATTCTCTGCATCATATAAAGTATCACGTAGCTCTGTGAGAGATGATTCTAAATGACAATCTTCTGCAGATTGTAGGATTTTGTTTCTGAACTCTCTCCAGACAAGCTATAATTTAAGTTTTTTTATTATTATCCTAGTCTATTTTAAGCTGTCAATTATTTTTGCGTCATCACTCTTGGCATATTTTTGTTTACCCTGTTCATTTATCTTCTGATCCAACATATTTCTCGCATTAAAAACACTTAATAACAAATGGTCTGAACCGAGCGTCACGTAAACTCCCAATCCGTGCACAACGGAAAAGTTCCAAACGCGTTACCAAATAATGAAGCTTCCTTTCCTCGTTTTTCGTTCCTATTTATTCTTCCATAAAAGATAGTTTCTACTCGTCTTCTATGGGGTACCTGGAATCCCCAAATCATCTAATGGTAAAATTCCCAGGCATATTACGTGGAGCAACCTCGTTTTCAACTTTTGAATATACATTGTAGTCACCTAAAAAACAGATCAGTAGATTGTTTTATATAATCTGTTGATCAGTACAAATAATTCTTATTACAAGCTTATTTTGACCCTATTTCTATTTACTGTGCTTTGTTAACAATCATTTAGTATTTTCCACTTCTGTCAATTTTTCTTCAAATATCATTTTAGGTTTTAGATCGTGTCTCTTTTAGTTTGCTCCTTTCTCTTCAGGTTGTGCTTCTGTTGTATTTCTACTCTTTATTTTCGATACTTCTACTTATTTCTTATTTTATCTGCTCTTCCTTTCACTCCTTTCTTTTTATTGTTTCAAGTGTCTATAATACTTAAAAAAAATGCTTTATTGAAGTTGAAAAACCTTACTGAAAGAAGGTTCTCGTCAGAATGTCACTATAAAACAGACAGTACTTTTCAGCATTATGACTAGGTCAGCCATAAAATTCTGTAAAATAGACAAACTTTTTGATTTGGATATTTTGTGACTAGGGGACGCATGAAGACCCCCCCCTTCATTAGATGCCTGAACTAGATTAATCTTATTTGATTTGAGTAGGAGCCAATAAGTGTCCAATAAATATATATTTATTCTAGGTTGCCATATGGTTGACTCCTGCACAAACATTCAAACTGGTGAACAATTCGGACGGTTCCTCCGTCATAACTTCGATCGTCATTATAGCACCAACCGTGCTCCTCTCGGTCTCCATTTCGGTGCTTCGTGGTTGAAGAGCAAGAGAGACCTCAAAAACGCTTTGATTGATTTTATTGATGAAATGTTGAATGGCAGAAATGATGTCTACTTTGTCACTAACCTCCAGGTAATTTTGATGCTATGGTATAGCACTATTGCTATCTAGATTTTTTTTTTATCTTTGTCGATTTTTTTTGTGTTCTATGGAAAGAGATACAACTTTGAAAATGTTTAAAGTTGAAAGAGAATGGAAAGAAATACAACTTTGAAAATTTTTTATCTGGAGATTTGAAAACCGAGGAAAAGTCCCTCCTAAGTTTGCAAAATTTCCTGTAATTTTTCGAAACTTAGTTTTTTTCTAGCATGCTAAATAGTATATAAAATAACAACAAAATTTAAGATCAGAAAGAAAGATTCGTAGCCATTCTTTAACATCGGAGTCGTGTAGAAAATAAAATTATCTCTTCGAAACTCTTCTCGATGTCTAGAAAATAACTGAGAAAATGTCAAATTCCGATTTATTTTGTATTATAAAACTGTTCATTTTAATCTAATCTCCTGAAATTTTGCGTTTGCAATTACTTGGGGTACAGAATTTGACAAAAATAAGTCCGGCCTTGCTCCAAATCGTATATAGGGGAAGGGAAGCCTTCCCAGATTAGGGTTCATAGGAAGAAGAGATCTAGTTTTTTGTCATCGGGACACTTACCTTTTGGGTTCATCGGTTCTCGACTAAACATGGTGGGAAGTAAGAGTAAGTGCTGGTTCTGCTTTTTGCTGCAGCACCCCGACAATTTGAGAAACGATGAGGTACCCCACCAAGTTAGAGGATGGACGCTTGGGAGAGAAAGTTGTATTTAGAGTCTAAAAAAAAGTCATTCCTGCTACAAACGTGACAAAAAAGTAATATATCATCTAGCGAATTAAAGTCGAAACAAGTGATTTTCCATATGTCTTACTCAACACAAATAACAATGGACGGTTATTCACCGTAAAAATATTGAAATTATAAAAATTAATCAATCTGTAATGAGAACGGTAAAATCTATAATTCCATAAAACCCAAAATTACAAGCCTACTGAGTTCAGGTTGTTTTTGGGTTTCCTTCCATAAAAATTCGCGGGGAGAGGAGTCCTTAAATCCTTGATATCGCGAAGTCTAGCCTCCAAGAAAGTGTTTTGGACTCGCAATTAAATTTGAATTGAAAGAATAGTGTTCTACTTCAGGACTAGAGCATTTTTGGTGATTTCATCGTCTGTGCTTCTCTTCGGCATATTGGCTTCGACATTTCATTGAGCCTTGGAACTGGAGGCTTAGCCTTACTGATCGCTTGTAAATATTCAAATTACAATTTGCGACAGAAAAAATCAGCTTGGCTATAAATATTTTACATTAGCCCCCCCCCCAAAAAAAACGTCAAGAAACTCAGTTTGGTTGTAATGCTACCTCCTAAACATTTATTTTATTTATGGTACTTTAGGCACTGACATGCTGCTTGTGGCTGTGATTTAATTACCATGAGATTCAAATTAATCATGAAAGCTTGCCCTCTTCCGTATACTATGTTCTTTACGTTACAAAAAAAAACAGTCTAAAAGACCCCCCTTTTGTGTAAAATGTCAGCCAACATTTTATCGAATATTTAATTTTACATTTATCATTTTGTATAAGTTATGGATAGATACATTTTAAGTTTTAATTAACAAAGTGGTCCATATATGCGCAAATAGTGCACATGTAAAAAAAAAGTTAACTAAGAATACATCGCCCAGGTAAGAATGGGAAACTAGGCTTATCAGTTCTTCCTAATCCTCAAAAATCGCTTTTTATTTATTTATATTTTCTTATAGGTTATTCAATGGATGCAAAACCCAACTGAGCTCACTGCTCTCCGTGATTTTGCTGAATGGAAAGAAAAATGCGATATCAAAGGACAGCCATTCTGTTCCCTTCCAAACGCATGTCCCCTTACCACCAGAGAACTACCCGGAGAGATCCTTCGTCTTCATACCTGCATGGAATGCCCCAACCATTACCCATGGATCCTAGACCCTACTGGTGATGGATTTACTAGAAAATAATTTATTTAGATTTTTTAATGCGTCGAAATATATATATATATATTTTTTGTGAAATTAAATTTCTTGTGATGGAGTGAATGCGAATAAGTGGGCTGTTTGTACAAAAACGTTTGTAAATAAAATATATTTTCTTTTATTCTTTTCTTGTCTGGATCAGCTAGCGTGCATTTGCAATGATTCGCGATAAAGGCAGGCCTTTATATACTAATTCTTCTTCTTACTATTTCTAACGTTTGAAGACTCCATGATGAAACTGAGAGAATCTTTCCAGGAACAGTTGAATACTAAACTCAAGAGTCTAAAATTAGACAACATAGAAGTCGGATGGAATAATTTTAGGACAATATCTTGTGAAGTAGCAATTGGTGTCTTAGGGAGAGACGCAGCTAGGAATATTAGTGAAAATGTTTCAAGCTTAGTAGAGAGGAGGAGGGTAGTTTCAATTGTAATGCAATAAAATAAGGAATTGCGAAGTGGTGGTCATGGACAAAATTGCTGAAGATCCAGAAGATGCAGCAATACGGCATAATAGTAAAGTATTGTATGGGAAGGTTAAAAAAGGAAAAAAGCTAAGCTTATTAAGTTGAAAATTTCAAGAAATTTTGAGGAGGATCTTGAAATAAATCAAAAAAGACTATGTGCTTACTTTTTATTAAAAGGGCGTATCAACAATATCTTAGGAACGGCTTATATAAGTAAGTTGAAACTTTGAGGTCATGTTGAAGAGATGTTGAACTAAACAAAACGCACTAAATTCATACTACCGCTGTTGGTACTACTACTTCCACTACCGCTATTATTACTGCTGAGGCTAATGTTATTAACTCTTTCAGCCCTGAATATTTTTCCTGCACAGGAAAATTCTGATTTTCTAGTATAGGGCTCATTTCGACCTTGAAAAACTTATGGTTGTGTTAGAAAACCGTTGGGGCACATATTCTTAGAAATCTTGATCCCTGTCAAATGACAGTAATGGAACTAGAAGGGTATACCAGCAAGACAACTTCGTTTATACGAAAAATATAAAAAAGGCACAAAACATGTGTACCAAGTCAAGTTTCAAACTCAGTGAACATGGTACATCTTGAAGCGATTCCTGTTTTTATTCAGACACAGCACAACCTCACATTTCTCACAACGAATCCGTGAAAACTCCTTTTTTCCTTTTGGGCACTTTTCATTGCAGCATTGGGCTTCCCGACCTTCTAAATGCAAAGGGAAGTGATTTACTCGGTCATACCGGACGCTTTTGATCGTTTAAGTTGATCGCGCAGCAGGTGGGGAGAGCTGGAGAATTCTCGGCATCTTTTTGCTGGTGAGGACGACCAGCTCTTCGTTTAGAGATCTGCTCCTCATATTCACACTTCAGCAGTGTTTCTGCGATTTCGTTCTGGAACTCGGAAAGTGACACTGGTCCATTTTTTCGTCTTTGTTTCAATTCGATACAAGTCGACAAGATGATCCAGCTTGTCTACTCCTCCCATGTTGCGGTTGTAGTGGCCAATAATGTCAGGTCTTTTCACATCAACCTTCTCCTTCTTCTCGTAACTCCATCTTTTCACTACTCCACCTGCACCACAATAATTTGACACCATGTTTACCCCGCTGTTGTCAAATCAACGCACAAGGACGAGTCTCTTCAATGTTGCTAACTTCGTCCCACGATCATCGTCCTTTCTTCCTAAGATCCTTCTCATCTGCAAGCTTTGCTTTGGCTATCCTGTCCTTTCTGATAGTTCCTGCTGCCAAGAAGCCATCTGCTGTCAACTTTTCAAGCAGTGGTAACGTTGTAAAGTAGTTGTCGAAATGCACTTTGTGATAGACATGCTTGTCGATTTTCTCCAGCTGACTTGAGAACAATGGCTCCTGCCAAACCTCCAGCTGTTTCTCTGTGCTCCTCCCCAATAGGGGTACTCTTTCCCTGATAAACTTCAAAGTCATACATGATACCGGAAAAACCACAGAGAACTAAGTTTTTCAGCCCCCATGGTCGTGGCTTTGACTTTATGTATTGCTTTATCCTCATCTGGCCTTTGATGGGGATCATCTGCTTGTCTACACATAGGTTTTCCTCCCTTTCAAGGTCCAAACACTGTGCTCTAGCAAGGGATAACACAGGCCTGACTTTCCATAACGCATCATTTTTGTTCCTGTCCTCTTTGGACGCAAAGTGGAGATGATTCCGTAATGTATGGTATCAATCTGTTGGAAGTGTTCTTGCGACTATGGGAAGAAAGTACTTTTTGTTCCAGTAAAGTCGTATCTGCGAAAGATTCAGGGATCCCGCAAGGATTGAGATCCCAACCATTTGGCGTATCTCTTGGGGCAGACTTTTGCCTCTGACTGCTATAGTTTTACCGTGTTCCTTCATATGGTACAAGTCCGTCTTTTCAGCCATAGTCTCAAAAACCCAAGCAGAATATATATGTAGAAGTATTTGACAGGAGTAAGCCCCTCAGTCATAGAGTCCCAGTCTTGTCATTTGACGTACACTGACTTGTGAAAATTCTGACAGCCCACTAGATGGCGCTAGTCACTAAATAGAACTCTCATTGATTAGTTTCGGCATTTAGTTTTAAATGAAATTACAAAAGTAGACAAATAAATGATATGCCTACTTGAATTTCTAACTGGAAATTACCCACCTCTAACAGACTTTTCCCACTTTTTTTCTAATTAAATTTTTGTCCACTGCACTGTTCCGAACAACACGTGTGATACATCAATAGATTGGTAGATGTCTCAAGAATACAAAGAGAATGGTTTTAGTTACTACTTTTCACACTAGATAGCATCTGGTGAGCAAAAATTAGCCACCCGTCATTTGGCAGGCTCCAGGGCGAAAGGGTTAAGGTGAAACTTTCAGTGAATGTTTAGGGGCATGTTGAACTAAATCAAAACATATTTGTTGCAAGCAGGTTGTAAAAAGAGGGTATAAACAATTTTTCAGGAACGGCTTAGAGTATTAAGTCGAAACTTTCAGGCAATGCCGTACCTAGATTTGTCTCAGGGGGGGGGGAGGGGATTTACAATTGGCCACACTGTCAACACTGTAAATATTATAGTTTGCGTTTAGAGTGAAAGTGGAATGTATTTCTTAGGGAAAATAATGGTATTCATTTATTTAATAAAATTTAATATATTTAATATACTTTGTTTAAAGTCCTTTTATTAAAAGTGCTGGATTTATCAACTGACAGTTTATTTCCCCCACTTTTGAAGAAGAACTTTGGTCTCCCAAATATAGCCGAAGACCTAAATCTAGTTAAGTGGTAGTGGGTAATGTTAATAAAATGCGAAACATAATATTTATGAAATTCATATTTACGCATTATAATTATAATATAAAATGCGACAATTCACTTTACCATATAAAAACAAAAATTTCAGAATCGGAAATTTATTTACTTTTCTTTTTTATAAATTTATTATTTTCTTTAAGAATGAACAAGGATGACTGTTTGAAATATTTTATTTCCTTTATTTTTTGCTTTAAAGTTTGACTTTTCTTGCGGTAAAATTAAAGTTGGTGCTTTGACACCCGGGTCGGGCCTCAATAAATGTAAAGTCGGTACAATACCTTGTTAATTCCTGTACCCAAGAAAATTTAACGTATCGAAAATCGTTTGTTGATGTACTGCCTCGTCCCTAAAAAGCAAAACTGTAAGGTTAGAACAATGACACATTTATAACTTCTACAAAGTATCCCTAATCGAGAACGATTGCAGGAAAAAATTTTCCAAGAGCCCAATCCCTCAGTATAGTCCCGCCAATTAGAAGTAGGGGATTCTCAACTGATCTCAAAATTTTAGAAAATACATTTCTTCTTTATTTTCATTTAGCAGAAAAAATTCAAAAAGCTCCAATCAAAGATTTTGAAAAATATCTTTTTGCGCCTTCATTTGAAAATTAAAAAAATTGTTGCCACCCCCTCTCCTGTATTCTCGTGAATTAGTGCCACCGATTGGAACCAAAATAAAGAATTGGTAGGATCAAAGTCCTGGACACCGGAATGAGGAAGCTGCTATCCCAACTTTAGAAGCCTTTGGATCCCGAAATTAGCAAATTACTTCACTAATTTCAAATCCCAAACTTTGCCGACCCGAATACGAAAGACCCGATTTTAATGAGAAGCCTTTCCTTTTAGAAAAGCGGATCTCTTCCCTTATTTCCGAAGTTCAAGAAGAATTTAGTAAACAAGTAAACCTCGAGGGTCTTGTTTAGGAGGATTTTAGACTAACCAAAAGCAGTATGAGCATACTACTACTATTGCTATAACTAAGGCTAATGGTATTAAGGTGACACTTCTAGGGAATGTTTAAGGGGTTTTGAACTCGTCAAAAGATAATTTGTGCATGCTACTGCTACTACTTCTACTGCTAGTCTACTACTTCTAAGGGTATTTAGATAAAATCATGGGAAGCCCAATAGTAATGCCTAAATAAAGAGTCAAGGGGGCTCTGTATATTTATTTTCTTTTTCTTTTCACCAAGGCGCTTAATTTGACGGAGATACCTTGCCATATTGTACACTTATAAAAATACGTGCCATGTATTTCTTCATATATACGTCCTTCGGTTACAAATTCTTCTTGGTCGTATACAGAATGACTCGCACACTTAACGTATGCTAATAAATGTCTCTGTTCATCTACTTCAAAGTTGGATAGATGGCGATAATATACCAGTTGATGCTAGATCTTTTGTCTTCGTCCTGCGAATGTTCTTTGGTCACTCCGGGGAATCCATGCAATATATTTTTCATAATAAATACACGCGACCCAATTTTATATAACACAATCAGATTTGCATCAACACTGATTTCATCATGTTGTTGTTGTTTAGGGTTTGACGCGTTCGACCAATCGGTCACTTGCGTTCGTATCACTCGATCATTCTGTGCCTTCTGTAATCAATAGCTTGCTTGGGTGTCACTTCAGTCAGTATTCACTGAGCCAGATCATGTATCACTTCATTTCATCATTCGCAACTTTAATATCTTCTTTGAGCAATTTGTTTTCAATGGCACGAGGAATCACCTTTTCTTTCGACTGATTTACTACTGCGATATCCAGATTTTGTTTTCATAGTAGGCCTATATATCGTGCCAGCCAAAGTCAGGGGTGGATCCAGGATTTTTTAGAGGGGGGGTGCAAAATAGGTTGATCTGATAAACTTGCGTTAGGAGCAAGTTTAATTAACGCAAACTTGCGTTAATTAAGTAAATTACACTACTTTAGACCACATTAGGGGGAGGGGTGCACCCCTCTCGCCCCCCCTCTGGATCCATCACTGGCCAAAGTTCTTACGTAAAGTAATCTACATATTCGACCAGCCTCAACATTATCCTTTGATTCATATTTTCGTTCAAGTAATGACGTCTCATCTTTAAACTTCTGTTTTACTTTTCGATCCTCTTCCCTCAAGACTTTACGTATATAAGTGTCTTCTATGCCAACACATTTGTTAAGAAATTAAAAAGGCGATCTATATAGCTCTTTACCAATTAAATTATTGGCCAAGTCTTTTATATTCATTTTATCTTTTGTTAAAGTCTTTAATCTCAAAACTAGTGGCTGGTTGTCGTTATTTTTAGGCAGAGTATACAATTATTTTAAATTTCTCATGCGATTTTCGTCACGATTTCTAGTGTTTAAGACATTTCTCTCTGATATTTTGTGTTTAAGTGTATTGCTACTCAGCTTCTAAACGTCTTTTACGAACTCTTAAGCATAAAAAAAATAATGAATATTTCTTTGCCCTTCTTAATCTGTGAGATCTTTAGAGTTACTTAATTCCTTATTAGCTTCCTTTTTAAATCAAGTCATTGAATTGAGTGAATCAAAATCAGGTGATTCTGATATGAGACGGCGAAGAGGTAAAGGTAGTAACTCTTCACTTGAAGATGGTAGTACACTAATAAGCTTCTGATATGGTCTAAGTGGCTCAATCATAGCTAATTTTAATGCTAAAAAATCCTTGGAAATCAGAGATGTGCGCTTTGTCCCAAAGATGTTGCCATAACCAGATACAAGTCTCCACATAGAATTATAACAATTGATTCAGATTCGTTTGAGTCGAAAACTGTTAGCCCTCATCATCACTCTCTGATACTGAAGAATTATTACTACTATACCCCCCATAGGTAACAGATTCGTCATCAGGACTTTAATTGCCAGATGCTTCTGTATTAGGTTCGTTTTCATACTCACTGCTTAGCTTTACACTGCTCTTTTCTTTTGTAGACTCTTCACTTTCATTTTAATGTTTCGCAAAGCCAACCAAAGGTTTTTTTGTGTTACCTATAGTGTTCTTCTGTTTGATTCTAATTCGTTCCAGTTGGAAGCTGTTGGTCCTCATTGTCACTTTTTGAAACTGAAGAATCATTACTACTATACCTTCCAGAGGTGACATATTCACCGTTAGCACTTTCATCGCCTGATGCTAGTGTGTTATTTTCGTTTTCAACCTCGCTGTTTAATATTGCATTGATCTCTTCTTTTGTAACCTAATCACTTTCGTTGTGAGGATTTTCTAATCCAGCCAAGTTTTTCTTTGCGTATTGCATGAACTATTCAATATTTTTACGTAAAGGTTGTTATTTTTTTTTATTATTATTTTTAAGTCATCGTAAATATCAGCTAATACAGTTAATAGTTTTTTTCATATCGCTTAAGCTTAAAATAAATAAAAAAAAATAGGGTGGCTTTGGAATGAAGTCGTTTCCAGCAAGAAAAGTCAAAATCATCCAATCATCAATCATATTTTTCAATTTATAAGGAAATGTTATTATTCTCTCAGATCCTCAGACTCCATATCAACTACTTACTTACTTTTGACATGAACTAGACGCTGCTCCGCCTCACCCTTAATCCGAGATTTCTCCAATAGAAGTCTTCCATGAGGCACGGTTATGTACAACGGCTTTGAAATGGTACAACCAGTCACTATCCCGAAGCAAACCGAAGAGGCGGAAGCCTCCTAGTAGCTCTATATCTTTTTTTTTTTATCACTGACCATCAATCTTTTTTCTGGCTTCCAGGTCAACGTTTCCTATTATCAAGTGGCTGTGCTTTAATAGAGGACTTCGATGTGCATTTGTAGTCTTCACGGCTTAGACAATGGCGCAGCCACGCGAGCCGTCGTCTCTTTACAATTTCTGAGACTGGGACTGGACTGTTCTGAGACTGGACTGTTGCTTACAGCACTCACTGAAGACTTTGTTGGATACTCGTTCACGGCACTGGACACGTAGAATACGACGAAGACAGTCGATATCAAAGACATCTAGTTTACTAATATTTTGAGCTTTGACAATCTATGTTTCGCACATAGAAGTGTACTTCTGACAATCACCTCGTATACTCTAATTTTCGTAGTGAGGCTTATGCTTAGACACTTCTACAGTAATTTATTGAGCTGATAAAAACTGGCAGAGGCTAGGCAAATACCACCCTTTTATTTTTTGATCAGATAACCCATCCGAATCTATAACGACTCCGAAGTAGACAAATTCTTTAACTTGCTTAATGCTATTGCCATCTAAGGATGTAGAAGGGGGACTCTGGGAATTGTCACACATCACTTTGGTCTTTGTTGGATTAATTCTTAATCTGACCATTGCTGAGTAGCATGCAACTTAGTCTAACATCATTTGGGCTTTCAATGGATAATCCTCAGCCAGTGCAATATCATCTAAGTCAGTAACCTGAACCTCTTTTCCGACACTTCGTGTGTGCTGACAACTCTCTTCATAATCCAGTCAATTATATAATTGAAAAGGATGGGAGAGTGGAAGTCGCCTTGTTTTACTCCTGCTTCTACATCAAAATTTTCAGACTCTTCACCATAAGCCCGTACCCTCATCTGCGTGCCCTCGTAGTGTGCTTTCAAAGCTCCACAAAATATGAGTGGTGTTCCATCCTATTCTAAGATATGCCAGAGAACGAGTTGAGCTAAATCATCAGAGAAAGAGTCGAACGCTGCTATGAAATCAATGAAGATAAGGAGCAGCACTAAACCATATCTATGGCACTGCTGTAAAAAAAGCCTAAGAATAAAATATGCTCGGTACAAGAACCCCCGGTTCGAAAGCCAACTTGTTCTTCTCTTACTCTCTCTTCTCGGGCCTTTTTAAATCTATTGAGGAGAAGAATGGCAAACAACTTTGCCGCAATATCAGTGAAACCGATTCCACGGTAATACTTACATTTTGACTTTTCACCCTTTTCGATGAGAGGAGGAAGGATTGAAACTTTCCAGTTCTTCTGGGATTTTTTTTCGGTTCAAATTTGGTCAAACACCGGTTTCAGTTGATCAGCGACAATCTAATCTGCAGCTTTATATAGTTCTGGAGGCAGACCTTCGTCACCAGGAGGCTTGTGGCTCTTCAGTGAACGAATGGCTTTTTTCCATCGATATCGGGGGGTTTGAGACAAAATACATTGGATTGTCGAAGGACCGTTGTAGGAGGACTTGGGATTATGTGTGGATAATGTGACGAATTCAACAGTTCTTGAAAATGTCCCGCCCTTCTTAATGCTCTCGCATGCAGGTCCGTTATGATATGCCCGTCTTTCAGGCAAATGGACTCAGAGACTTGTTGCTTCCTCCCTGTGGCCTGTTTCTGCAATTGGTCTGAGCTAATGTCGACAAAAAAATACGACAACTAATGTTGGATTTTCGGTTTCAATGTCTGAGAACGAAAAATTAAGCAAGAAAAAGCGGGTTCAATTTTAATAAAGCAGTAAAACAAAAATAAATAAAAACAAATAAACATTTCAATTAAAAATATTCCGAATGTTTCGGCTCACGTCCGGGAGCCTTTCTCAACGAGAAAAAAACAACTAAAGAATGAAAAAAAGCAACAAACAACTGTTTAAAAAAAAAAAATACCGCACATAAAAAAAAATGCGACAACTAAACACACGAAGAAGAAAAAGAAAGAAAAAAAAAATAAGATACAAACTCATTTTTCATTAAACATCAAACAATTAAAAAAATTATTTATGGCTGAGAAATGCATTATTCGATATTTATTCTCTCGATATTATATTTATTAGTCGATATTATTCTCTATTCGATATTCCAATAATTTTTACCTGGCACTCTTGGCCCAGAAAGTACAACCTTGCAATTTTGCCAGGACGAGTTCGAATTTACTCTTACATGTAAAGCCCTTTTGACCTCTATTATGAGTTTTTCCAGGAACTCAGTTCCTGGTCGGATTGCATTTCGGTTAAATTATTTTTAGTTTTCGGATTAGTTTTTTCATTCTCCCCTTTTTTCTTAATTTTGTTTCAAAGCCACACTTTTCCTTAGTCCCTTTGCTTTTGCCGTTGGCACAACACCGTCAATAGCTACAAAGACTAGATTTTTTGGGTCGGACAACCCGAATTAGGTCGTCTATGCAACACGAAGCATCGTCAATGATTTCGCTTTTAACATCTTTTGATCACTGCAGTAGCGGATAATACAGTTTATCCAAATAGAGATTATCTGTCTCTGAGCGGTCAGTTTCAATCATTGTCTTTCATAGAATGGATCTTTGTAAAAGCCACTTTGAAAATTTTACTACTCCCATATTTTGATATTTAGAATTTCTAAGAATTCAGCAAAGCACGTTTGCTAGATCTCACGCGGAAAAAACTTTCCTGAAAAAAAAAAACAACAAAAAAATACAAATGAATGTGGATTGTCAGTTTAATATACATATGCTGAAATTCATTCCTTTAAGTCTTAATAAGTTCTTATTTGGTAAAAGTTAAGAAAGTGAAAACCTTTAAATTGTATTTTGTTTTCAGTAAAGCGCAAATTATGTTCTGTTCTTGAGGAATCATGGGGGTTATCGGCCCTTCTCCTGTTAATTTATGCTTGTTATGAGTTTAAGTCGGTTGTTTATTATAATTTCAGTTTTTTTGGATTTCTTTGATTTGTTGATGGTGATTCGTGGTAGTTTCACGCTTGGAAGATTATTTGACTTAATTTCTACTCGTAATTGGTTTAAAGGAGCTCTTTACTATTCTTTGAAAAACTTATTTCGTGGAAATTTTTTTAAAATTAGTTTTTGTTCTTTTTTTATTTACATCGTCTTTTTCATGGAAAAAGAAAATAATATTTTATATCTTTTCAGTTTTTTTTCTATAAGAATCAATAATTTAGCTTGCTATTTGTTGGCTGGAGAGACTTTTTCAACAATTTTCAACAACAATTACTCATTTGAAAATTTTCGTAAACCCGCATGCATTTAATTTTTTCGTTTAATTGGAACTTCCCCTAAATGTCCCCTAAAAGCTTCACCTTCATACCCTTAGTGTCATTAGTTACAGTAATCAAAGAAGGAGTATTAATAGCATAATATTAACAGTAATTTATTATTCAAAAAAAAAAGAAAAAAAAGAAAAAAAAAGAAAAAAAGAGACAAAATCAATCGGTAGTACACCAACAGTTTCTTCAAAATTGTCAATCGGTATACACTTAGTGTCTTCTGGCTAGTTCAAAATCCTCCACAACTTAAAGGTATAACTTAATAATATAAGCCCTTCTTAAGAAATTGCTTCGTCCCCCTTTTAACATTCTATATGATCATGGCTCGTTTTGATTTAGTTCAATAACCACCTAAATATTTCTTGAAAGCTTCACCTTAATACCCTTAGCTTGCGTAGTAGAAATACTCTGGTAGAAGTAGTAGAAGTAGTAGCATTAGTAGCAGTATGCGACAGTGAAGAATAGTGAGTGAAAAACTTGAAACTCGTCTGAACTGTTGTAAAGATCGACATGATGAAAATCCACTGTCGGGCCAAAATTGCGGAACGAAAGGTAGTGTAAATACAAGTTGGATCATTTGAGCTAAGATAAATCATTGGCATGAATATAACCAAACCTTTTTCAGGTTAAACCGATGGTTCATTGAAGGAACAATAGCCTGTTGTATTCCCTGCCAACTTGGGACGGGCCATTTTCAGTATCTCTTTCGTCCTCACTGTTTTTCAACGGTTGAGCACTTGTGACGACTATAGACGTGGCGTATCTAAAACGTGGCGTATCTACGTGGCGTATCCCGTAGTTTAGATCAGTGGCTCCCAACCGATTTAAGCATAATTTAAGCATAAATTTTAAGTTTATTAAGATTTAACGCGATATTCTTGCAACTATGCGTCACAGTTTAAAGCTTTTCATGCTTGATAGTAATCCTTATTTACCATTAAAAGGAGATGTGGCTATAATTATATTCATATCTTATATTTTATTTAGACTTTAGCTAGAAATATTCTTTGTATAAATTGCAATTGTCGATTTAATTAATTTTAGTACGCACCGGGTTGGCAAAGTTCCACCACGCTTGTCACAATTCCCAAAACACTTAGCATAGGACCTAATTCACCTAGGCAATTGTACAATCCTGGTTCTCCCCGTATGATATTTAAATTTTGTTGTTCCAAATTTACATGTAGTCACCTGAAGGAAGCTTTAACAGCCATTAACTTGGTATTTTTTTTATGTCTTCCTTTAACCATATTTTATACTAATGAAAAATATTTTCTGCATAAAACACCTTTTACACATTGCCTGACGTTATTGTGAATTGCTGTTGACTTATTGAAGTCTTCAATAACAGTATAAAACATCTTTTACACATTGCATGACGTTATTGTGAATTGCTGTTGACTTATTGAAGTCTTCAATAACAGTATAAAACACCTTTTACACATTGCATGACGTTATTGTGAATTACTGTTTACTTATTGAAGTCTTCAATAACAGCATAAAACACCTTTTACACAATGCATACGTTATTGTGAATTACTGTTGACTTATTGAAGTCTTCAATAACCGCAGAAAGAACAGGCAATTGGGTCCTTAACCTCTAAACTGGGAAACAGATACTACGATTCTTCCCGTCTTCCAACCATCGCTTGTATGTGATGTCTGCGTCAGTTCTTCACTCAGAGAACACAGTAATCTACCAATTAAACATTATCTTCATAGTTGTTCTTTTTTCTAGTTATTCCAGCTTCACATTTTTGTTCCGTTGCGAATATTTTTTTACTTTTGTCTTTATTTTTCGTTTTTTAAGGTGAGAAGATAAGATTCAACAAGATTTTTCAGTCATTAGATACTTTTTTAGTCGAAGGAATTTTACATACCTGATCTTCCAGCATTCTTTCGTTCAATTTTTAGATTTCTATCAGAATTCTTACAAGTATTTTCACAATAGTAGTCCTAAATTGACAGAATGTTCATGTAAGAGTAAAATTGTCCTATGGAGCAGCACTTTAGTTCTGATTCACGGCGAGAAAGTGAAAAGCGTATAGCCTCTGTTGTTTTAATCTGTCTATCACTGGTAACCAGTAGCGTAGGAAGGGGGGGTGTACCACCCCAAGTACCAGCCCAGAGGGGGGGGGGTGGGTGAAAAAATTAGTCTAAAAGAACTTGTTATTGATTAGGGGCTGCCGTGCAAAAAGTGGGGTAGCAAAGTACCAATGCTACTTGGCAGTTTTCAAATTTGTATTTTAGTATAATGTTTGACAGCACACTCGATGCCTCGCACATTGATCAACTGTGTGAAGTCATTCGTTACGTGCACATTGAGAACAAGAAAGTTGAAGTGAAGGAGTTATTTTTAGGCTATTATCAGCTTACAGGAAAAAGAGCCGCGGACATTACACAGGATATTTTAAATGCAATTGAAGAAGATGGTCTGGATATAGCAATGTGCCGAGAGCAGGGCTACTACAACGCTCCGACAATGGCTGGAGTGCATTCAGGAGTACAAGCTAGGATTCGTGAGCTTAATCCTAAATCATTGTTTGTGCTTTTGTCAAACATTCACTAAATCTTTGCAAAGTGCACTCTTTTGCTACAGTTCCTTCCTGTGTGACGTTTTTTGGTACTTTGGAAAGGTTGTATGTTTTTTCTCATATTCATTACGCAGATGGAAAAATGTTGTCCTATTGGCAAATGTTGAAGTAACGGTCAAACGACTTACAGAAACCAGGTGGAGTGGTAACTATGAAGCTGTTAAGCAAGTTTTTAAATGCTTTAAAAGATTGTCAATACCATTGAGAAACTTTGTGACTCTTCAGAAATTCTCGATACTAGAGGAGCAGCTCAAACTTTGTTGACTTCGATGTGAGATTTCTCATTTTTGCGCTTTTTATGTTTATGCAATAGTGTCCTTGGAGAAGTCAACCACACCCAAAAATACTTGCAAATTGTTATAATAAGTTTCGAAAAGTACCTCATCAATTTGAGGAGTTTAAAGGCCTTTTGGATGATAATAGAGATGGTCTTTTGGAAAAGCATTGGAACTTGCAAAAGGTATTTGTGCTGAGATGGACATTCCGCTAGCCATACAAAGAAATATTAGAAGAAAGAAACTGATGCCCGGAGAAAAAGCTGCAGACGAGCCACTAACTTTGGAAGAAGAACTAAAAATATCGATGTTAGAGTGCATTGACACGTTTCAACAAGAAATCAACACGCGTTGCCAAGGCATGGAAGGAATGTCACTTGCAGTTAGCTATCTTCGGGACCAAGATCTTTAAAGAGTTTAGAAACTGAAGTGCTAAAATTAATGGGCTCTTTAGTTGTGAATTACGAAGAAATTTCTTCAGGAGACATGCTAAATGAAATTCCACGTTTGAGCAGGTTTTTACAAGCGGAAAACGTTCCTGAAGAAGCGGCTCTGAAGTGGAGTTCTTTGAGACTACTGCAGTTTATAGTTGAATATGAGCTTCCAGGCTCTATTCCTAATCTAACTTTAGCATTAAGGTTTTACCTGACACATTATGTGTCTCTGTTGCTTCTTGCGACAGGAGTATTTTTTTTTCTAAATTCAAGCTTATTAAAAGGTATTTCAGATCTACCATGAGCCGAGCTCGACTATCGAGCCTAGCCATGCTATCTATTGAAACTTTTTATTCTATTACTTTTTTACGTAGTTCTTCTCGTAGACTTATTTTGCCCAAACGTTCGTCTACAGCAGCCCAGAGGTCTCCTGTTTATAAATCAATTCAATTATGGAATTCAATCCCACCGGATGTCCCGTTATTTCTGTCTGCAAAGGCAGTTATTCGTCATGTCTTTCCAGTTTAGTAATTTCTCTCTCCTTCGTTTATTTTCCCTGTTTTCTCTTTTCCTAGTGTTTCTCCTTTTTGTGTTTTTCCCTTATATATCGTTATTATTATAATTTTTTTTTTTACTGTATGGTAGTGTTTATTCTCTTTAATCTTTATTTCATATATATTGTTTGATTTAGAGTAATATTTATGGTTGTTTTAGTGCTTTATTATTGTGTTGTAAGGCCCACAACAAGCCAAGCTTCTTGGGCCAAATAATTTTTCTTTACGTTTGTAATAGAGTTTAGTATTAATAAAATGATTGATTGATTGATTGATTGAAAACAGTGTAGCAAAAAAAATAGATTTTCATGAGGCTGTTTCTAAGTTTGCAGAAAATAAAGTTAGAAAGAAGAGGTTCTGAATAAAAACATGGGTTTTAAATACAGTACATTTTGTTAAATTCGTGCAAATAAAAAAATATATAGATATCATTCAATCACCTGGGTGTTTGAAGTCAAAGTACAAAAAAAACATGGATAGGCCTATAGTAAAATATGAAAACTAGAGCTATATATTTCCTCTTAAAAGGTTTATAACAATAACTTCTGCCCACTTTAGCCTTACTTAATGCAAGCCACGAATTAAAATGGTATTGTTTGATACTGTAATAATAATGTTAATATGCATAAAAATATTGTATGTTGCTTAAATTTATTTAATTTATTTACACTAAAATGTTTACATACCAATGTTACACAGCATGCAATTTACTTTTCCTCTCACTCCTTAATTTAAACACTTCAAATAGCTTTCTCTAATTGCATCTTTCCACCATAAACATATATGACTCAACAATGTATAAATGTTTGTAGAGGGGGGAGGGAGAAGTTGAAATCCCCCCGGGTGTCACAAGACCTTGCTACGCCACTGCTTGTAACTATTGCTTTCTAGCATATAATATTCCAAGGAGTTACACTATATCTGTCAGAGCACAGCTGCATACGACTTTAGGTTTTCGAACCGATTTCTTCCTGGAATTGTTCCCCTGCTCCTTCCTTAGAATACCTGTGTAAATGGTCGAGATTTAACTATTTCCAAGAAGTTATGCTCCGTCAATCAAATATGTATACGAGCTTGTAAATTGTAATTCTCTTTGAAACTAAACCTCATATTAATAACCGTGGTCTGCGTGTAACTGAACCCTCACGTAACTGAATCCCGTACGGTAGATCTACATTTTTTTTTCGTTTTGCATAGATCTATCGGGAATCTTTTTGACGGTCATTATAACTCTTAATCAACTTGCAATGTTGTCGTGTGCTTTCAAATTTTGAGCCTTGTTATAGAATCCCAAACAAGACAGATGAATTAATTTTCATCCCTCCTCGATCAAAGAGGGTGAGGTAGAGAATCAATGATAAAAGTTGGCTTGAGATAAAGCCCTTCTCTCTTCAATTTCAGATGGTGCTAAAGAAAAAAAAGAAAATATTGCTTTATGATTTTAGCTGAATTCTGCGCTGCTATCTGTTTTGTTTTTAATTTTTAGCTAGAGGACACTGTAACACTCAATTACCTGAATACATTCAGCTGAGTAAGAGCTCTTTGCGCTAGGACCTATTGCAAGTGGAATGAATTAGTCTAGTTGAATATATCACAAGCAGACTGAAATCGTATAGGTGAACAGTTAATAGTAGAGAAAGAAGAAAATAAATGAATCTCCGGACATGTCTACGTCTACGGTAACAAGTCAAAGTAATGAACTTTCTATGAAATCTTTGACAGAAAACATCAGTTTGATTTTGGCCACAGTTAAAGGAAATACTGTTGCTTTGGAATCATTAAAATCTAACATCAAAGCAATTGAAGATAATGTAAAAAAATCGGAAGAAATTGTTTCTGAATCGAGCAAAGAAGTGGCACAGCTGAAACCTCGTGTTCAGAATGTTAAATTAGAGATGGGAAGCGTCAAATATCCGTGTTGGCGGAGGAAAATATAGCGTTTAAGTCACATATTGACAATATGTCACTTACTCTGATGAAATTGGAAAGTAAAGAAAATTATAAACATTTAGCGATGTGAAAGTTCAAGATGAATTAAGAGCACGAGAATTACTGTCTAAGGTTGTTATTGATGGCCTTGATCTCCCAACTTTGAGCCCAGTTAAGGAAGGGGATTTTAGGTAAAACCCGAATTTCTTGAAATTTGAATTACCATCAAAATCAGGAATGAGATTTTGATTAACTCCAAGAAACTGAAAAACAAAAAGATTGGAAGATTCAAGAACATATACGGATGATACGCCGAAGTCTGTTCGTAACGTTCGAAAGAAGTTGCTTCATGGGAAATGAAAATTGCGCGATTTTAGAATTGACTCTTGGTTGCCGAAAGGTGCACCCCCACTCAGGGGCGGATCCAGGATTTTTTTTAGGGGGGGGGAAATAGGTTGATCAGATAAACTTGCGTTAGGAGTAAGTTTAATTAACACAATTTTGCTTTAATTAAGTAAATTACACTACCTTAGACTACGTTTAGACTACAAGGCGGATCCAGGGGGCGGGGGCACCCCCTCTCCCTGGATTCGCCCCTGCCCCCACTGCCTAGTCATCAAACGGCGAGATGGTTCGAATAAACGACTAACAATTTGTGAAGTATTTGCTCTAGGTACTGATTTTGAAAGGAAACATTGCGTTCAAATTGCAAATATGGACACACGATTTCATAAAGTTAATTATGCTGAAATGATAGTAGATTAGTTTTGTTTAATAATGTTGAATATAAATGTTTAATTTATTTGAGCAAAAAAACAAAAACAAAAAACAAAACGCTGTAATCTATGCGGTCCGATGTATTTGGGTGATATTATTATGATTAAGAAAGGACGGTTTACATGTTTTTTATATTTGACCAAGCCTAGATACATGTTATTTTATTTCGCCGCCACCAGCCTATATCCACCACCCTAAACCCTATTCATGCATTAACATTTGTTAATAATAATTAGAGATATTGTTTACTTCCGGGGACTAGTAAGGTTATGCAACTAAAAGGCCTAAGGGTTAATTTTTCTAGCCAGTTTAATGAAACAATACGTAGAAATTCAGCTACCTGTGCTACTGAAATTTTCACAAATGAATCATCAAGATATATTTTAAAGATGATATACTAGCCTTGTATCGTGATAAGGGCCGTTTAAGCCTTAACATATTTCATTTGAATTGTCAGGGACTAATTTCTTTATATAATTTCTTATCAGAACTAATAAATCCTTATGTTTTTCAGGTGATTGCTTTAACTGAAACGTGGTTAAAAGATTACAACTCACAATTACGGGATGCAAGGAATAAAGAATATTGCCAATATGGAGGCCTAGCAGATTATATTCTGGCTGAGTATAAAGTTGTGATAAGAGAAGATCTAACAATATATAGAGAGAAGGTTTGCGAGTATTTTGTTCTGCGTGTTACAAGAGAAATATTGAATCTTTATATTGTTGAGGTATATAGACCTCCACAGAGCCTGTTCCATGATTTTATGGACCTATTTAAAGAACAGTCAATGAAACTCCCGATTAACTTTATGCGATGTTTTATTATGAGGAAGTTTAATGTTGACCTTATAAACCAGTCATCTGCTAGTACTGAATTTATTAATAGAAGTCTATCTAACGGGTTACATCCTTGCATAAACATCCCTACAAGGATAACGGGAACATCAGCTAAGCTTCTAAATAAAATCCTTTCTAATGTTCCTTTAAGTTTTCCTAGGTTCCTTATCAACAATGGATCCGATCACTTTTGAGTTTAGCTAGCTTCAGAGCTAAAACAAAGGAGGTTAAAGGCAAGAAATCAAGGATCCCAGTGATCAGCCAAAGTGCGAGGATTAAACTGAAAAATGATATCGAAAAAGTAGATTGGTATGATGTTCTAGGCAAAGTTCAGGATGCAAATTCGAGGTTTATTGTATTCTATGAGAAGTTGCAGATCTGATGATTCATTCAATAGAAAACATTCGAGTGAACAAATTTGGATTAGTCCTTTGATTTTGAAGCAAATAAACGTTAGAGATAAATTGTTTAGAGCTCAAATAATTAAACTGACACTGGAATTATAGAAAACTTATCGAAATGAGTTGAATATAATTTCAAGAAAAGAAAAAAAAGAAATGTTTTGAGAAAAAGCTTAAGCAAGTGGAAAGATGTCCTAAGAAAACTTGGGGATTAATAAGAGAATTAAAATAAATAGTGTACCTGATGAATCAATTAGTGCAATGGGAGAGACTTTAAAGTTGGAAAATGATATATATAATGAATTTCAGAGTTATTTTCGAATATTGATCCGGATCTAGCTATGTCAGTTCTACCTGCTAGTGGTGATTTGACGTACGAGTCTTTACTGAGGGACCCATTGATGTATCTCGTCACCTTAGACTTGTAACAGTTGATGAAATAAAAAAAAAAATATTTAGGGGTCGCGTAGCGATTCATCAGGTAGTGATCACATCACTTTAAAAACACTTAAATGTATTATACCTGCTATATCTCAAGTGCAATGTGAATTAATTAATGAGTGTTTTCATCAAGGAGAATTCCCAGATTCTTTTAAAGTTTCCCATGTAACCCTAATTCATAAAGGTGGTATTCAAAGTGACGCAGACAATTATAAACCGATATCTGTCTTACACATTAGTTCCCCTGTTTTAGAGAAGTATATTAGAACTAGAATGATAAGAGTTTTGGAGGATCGTAAGCTACTGGTTGAGACACAGTTTGGGTTCCGTAGAAAAAGGACAACGGATCAGGCGATGATTTATTTGACAACTATTATTAATGATGCATTAGATAAAGGTTTTAAAGTTGTACTGTATTTTAAGATCTGATGAAAGCTTTTGACACGGTGGATCATGAACTTCTACTTAAAAAGTGTGAAGTTTATGAGGGGAAAATCATAAACTTTTAAAAAAAAGTTTTTAAGTAATCGTTACCACTATGTCCAACTAAATGACTATTTTTCAGAACAACACAGTATTGAAATGGGAGTTCCGCAAGGATCATTTCTTGGTCTTATATTATTCTTGATATTTATTAATGATTTACCAAATTATCTAAATAATTTTTTTACAGGATAAATGAACTAACGATAAAAACGAATAATGAAACAGCTTCAATTTTTGCTGATAATACGACAGCCATTAGCACAGCTAAGACAGCATAGCTGCTGGAGAAGTCCATGAAGGAATGAGTTGATAGAATTGCAACATGGCTTATGGTAAATAAACTAAGAATTAACACAGGTACCTCTAATCTTATTATATTTTCGCGATCACCAGAATTTTACCCATGGATCGAAGAATTAAATATGTCTAATGAATTGTATCAACGGACTGCGTCTTTGAAATATCTTAGGATTGTAGTTGATAAAACTTCATCTTTTAAGCAACATATAGATTTAAATAGTAAAATTCTGGCAATAAATTTTACAAAAAAAGTATTTTGCTCTCTGCTTTTCCATTTATACTTCAACCAATAAGAGTTCTACCAAATCATGCAGTAAGGATTTTAGCAGGTATTTCTCCTTGTCAGTCTGTTTGGGAAATTTATCATCGGAGGAGGGATTTTGAATTGAAAGTTAAGTATTTTTCAGTAGAAAAACACTTCCGAGGAATATGCCAATTGACCTCGAGCCGCTTTAAAACCAATCAAGAAACGAAAGAAAATCAAGAAAACTTTACCGGCTGCAGGCCTTTGTGAATTCTATGTATTCTAGTTTATTTTTGGACTGCAGCAGGATACTCAGCCTCGTTGTTTTGGTGATTTATTGTCCGTTAGGTCTAATGTTCATTCTCGAGGCATTTCTTCCCGTTTATGTTTTCTGTTTTTTATAGAGGTACACGGAAATGGAATAGTTTAACTAGTGATATTAAGATTATTGGAACCCCCTATATGTTTAGCAAAACAATTAAGAAACTGTATTTTGTAGAAGATGAGTTTCGATTTATTAATTTATCTATTGTGGGGATTATGATGATTTGATGTTCCCGGAGGAAAAGTGAAGTAATGGTGTTTCTTTTTTTTTATATATTTGTTGTTTAGTATAATGGTATTAGTGGTGTTGGTAACCAAGTTCTTTTTATTTGTGTATTCTTTTTATTTTATGGATTGTGCTTTCTCTACTTACCCCGTGGACCAGCGTTGATCTTCACACCCACTTCTGCTATTCAACTTATGACAAATTCTACTTATGAGAGAATTCGTATTTGGAGCTTAATGGGCAAAAGAATAAAAAAAATAGCTCGCGGACAAGCTTGCAGTTTAAGCAGAAATATGTTGTATTCGTACGACAGCTTTCATGCGATGTAGTCCTACGTATGCGGTAATATGTTTTATTCAAAATTAGTCCAGCATTATCGATTACTAACTATATAATGTTAACGATCTTCCCAAATTTTGGAATTTTAATAAAGATTAGTTTTTGGCTTTTTGAACTACATAGGTTGCCATTAACTGGCCTATCCCAAAGAGGGAGAGTAGAGGGAGACCTGCAAGTGAATCAAGAGTTGGGGGTTCTATGATTTAACATAGAAAAGTAGCGGTTAAAAAGCACTAGCATCACTGACAGCGTTTTCTCTAATGAGTTCCTTAAAAAGGCAGAAAATTGGATGAATGACAGAATTATTCAGCAATATTATAGAATCAAAATTTATTTTGTGTGATAATAAATCTGTGTTTTTCTAGCAATAGTTTTAGGTAAAAATCGCTGCCTAGCTTAGCCTGGTAAAATCCTTAGTCTATTCGACTTTAAGCTGGTAGGCTTGCTGGTAATATTATTCTGCTAGCGTTCCTGTTTTTTGTAGTGCTTGATAAGAAAAGTATGCAACAATCTAAAACGGCAAACGTTAGGCAAAACTCCAATATCTATGTTATACTGATGATTTTCATCATCCCATTAGCAAAAATCTCTTGTTTGTAAGTCCTCACAGAAACCTCTTTGGTTATTAGAAGGCATGAATAAGAAGGCAATAATTTTCAATAGTTGATAAAACCAGAAAATTAGTATTTGACGTAGGAAGTATTATGAAACTCTTTAGAAACCATCCGTTTTGAAATACCAACTTTATTAAATTTTTTGTCAGAGTCACCTATAAAGATTGTTTGCTTGATTTATGACCTCGACCTTATTACTTGTAAATCTTGTTTACAAGATTGGTAAGCATGTAAATGCGGAACCATAAGGAAGCCACTTGGGTGCCATACAAAAATAAGAATATGGTTCGAAGCAACTTTGTTGTGGCGACAAACTAGACAAGAACCGTTTTATCTGAAGTTTTTTTTAAACGGAAGCTTGAAAGAGAATTAAGAAGAACCCCTTGTTTTAGCTAGAATAAACGTTCCAAGAAGTTATAATTTTTAATTAAGACTGACCCTCACCTTCAGAAAAAAATTCTTTTTTTTTATGAAGATTGCTTGTCTGGTTGGTAGACAACTCGATTTTATTACTTGTAAATCTTTCTTGTAAGAGGGATCATGAAGACAAAAACCCGAAATGAAACCAGCAAAAACAAAAAAGATTATCGAGGAATGAAGTATTTTTTTTATTTTCATTAAGTATGCCATTTTGGTGCCATGCAAGAAGATTAACTGCTCCGATGCAATACTTTGATCTTTTTCAAAATAGAATCACTAACAGTATAGAACGTAAACATATCTACACAAGCCCAGGCAGTGGTTTCATGCCATTTACTATCATTGTCTGGACTTGGATAACTTGGTGCAATAATTTGAACAGGGAATATATTACTGACAGGCATATGGTCTGAGGTTTAGAAAATGGATACAAGTGAGGATCCTGCCAACAAAACAGGCAAAAAGTACATTATTTACATACATTTGTCAAAAAGTAGGTCGAAAAAGAAACAAGAGTTGATTCCCTAGTCTTAGGAAGATTAATTTAAAAAACTTTTTCCACAAAAAAAGTTTTCAAAGAAAAGCAAAGAGCTCCATTATGCCAAGAATGAGCAAAAATAAGGTCAAATAATCTTCCAAGCAAAAACTACCACAAATCACTATCAATAAATAAATAAAACTCAAAACGAACAGAAATTATAATAAATAGCCAAGTCAAACTCAAAACGAGCAAAAATTAATATGAGTAGGGCTGATAACCCTCATGCCTTCTCAAGATCAGAACAATTTGCGCTTTACTGAAAAAAAAAACAACAACAAAAAACAAAAGCAAAACAACAACAACAAAACAAATGACCGTGGATTTTCAGTTTAATTAACATATACTGATATTTATTCCTTAGAAGTTTTGACAATTTTTTATTTATGAAAGTAAGAAAAGTGAAAAAATTTCAACGCTGTTGCAATAGAAGTAGTAGTAGTAAATGTAGCAGTAACAGTAGTATTAGCAGTAGTGTGCACATATTGCCTTTTGATGACATAATCTCCCCCTTTAAGTATTCTCTGAAAGTTTCAACTTAATACCCAAATCAATTCTTGAGATACGCTATTTTGACAATATGCATGCACATAGCGTCTTTTGATTTAGTTCAAATTTCCCCTTAATGCTGTAAATGGAATAGGGTCGTAGCAGTAGTGGTGATAGTTGTAGTAGTATTGATAGCGTGCAAATATTGCTTTTTTGACCATCTCCCTTATCATTTCCTGAATTTTCCAAATTAATATAGGCTACCAGTTTTTCCTGTGTTGTACCCTTTTTACAATCCGTATACACATAGCGTGTTTTAATTTAGTTCAACACTTCCCTCAACATTCTCTGAAAGGACCGCCTCTGAACACCCTTCGTTTTCCTGGAAAGTAAAGTTCAAACATGCATACCTATCTTAATAACATATACTATGTGTAACCAATGAAGGAATTGCCTAACTTATAGCACTTGTCCTGAGGACTGTGGGGAGGTTGATATCCCCAATACTGGACCTTTCAATAATGCCGAACAAAATGGCTCTCTTAAAATTTCGATCGGATAGGTTTTGGGGAATGATCGACTTGGGGGGGGCTGAAGTCCCTCCATTCACTTTTGACTCTTAAAAAGGGCACTAAAATTTCCGGCTTCTAATCAAATGAGCTCCATCCGATCCAAAGTTTATACAACTACCCGTTCCATAAAAACCTTATATGCCCTGAGCATAATTTACAACCATTGTCAATGGACTCTGGGGGCTGCCTCCCATCACTTTTTTAATCTTAAAAAGGGAACTAGAACATCTGATTTCCAATCAAATGAGCCCCCTCCGGAGTTTATACGACCACTCTTTCATAAAAATTGATATACCCTCGAGGCATAACTTATAACCCTTGTGCTGGGGGCTCTTGGGTGGGGGGGTGTCTTCCTCAATGACATAATTTCCAGACCTTGCAACTACACTGAACAAAATGGCTATCTAAAAGTTTTTATTAGATGTGTTTTGGAAATTGATGGGCGTGGGGGGGAGGGGCTTGTTGCCCTCCAATCATTTTTGACTATTAAAAAAGGCCCTTTCAATTTCCAGTGGAATGAGCTTTTTTTAAAAGTTTCTACGACAACATATTGTCATCTCAAAATATCTATCAGATGCATTTTGAGAAAATACAAGGTGTCAGGGGGGGGGGGTATCCGCCCTCCTATCACTTTGGATCTTCAAAAGAGTACTAAAACTTCTGATTACCAATCCAGTGAACCTCTCCGAAGTTTATACGACCACCCTTTCTATAAAACCTTATATGCCCCCAGGGCATAACTTACAACACTTGCCCCCGGAACGGCAGGGACGGGGCGGGGGGGCTGGGCTGTCATCCTCAAAGATATAATCTCCGGACCTTTTAACTACATTGAACAAAATGGATATCTCAAAATTTTGATTGGATGTGTTTGGGGTAATGGTGGGCATGTGAAATGGGGAAATGGTGGTGGTTAGTTACCCTCCAATTACTTTTGACTATTAAAAGGGGCACTAGCCCCTTCAATTTCCAATCGAATGAGTCAAATGAGTCCTTTTCGAAGTTTCTACGACAACAAATGGTCATCTCAAAATTTTTATAAGCTGTATTTAGGGAAAATACGAGGCGTGGGGGGGTGGGGAGTTACCCACCCTCCGATCACTCTGAATCTTAAAAAAAAAAACACTAGAACTTCTGATTACCAATCCAACGAGCCCCCTCCAAGGTATATACTATCACCCTTTCTATATAAACCTTATATGCCCCCAGGGCATAACTTACAACCCTTGCCCTGAGGGCTGTGGGGGGGGGGGTGGGTGGGTGGGTGTGTTGTCATCCTAAAAGACATAATTTCTGGACCTTTCAACTACGTTGAACAAAATGGCTTTCTCAAAAATTTGATTGGATGTGTTTGGGGAAATGGTGGGCGCGGGAGGGGTGTTAGTTGCCCTTCAGTCACTTTCGAATATTAAAAAGGGCACTAGTCCTTTCAATTTCCCATCGAATCTTCCCTTTTTGAAGATCGTACGACAACAAATGGCCATCTCAAAATTTCTATCAGATGTATTTCGGGAAAATATGAGGTGGGGGAGGGGGAGTATCCACCCTCCCATCACTCTGAATCTCAAAAAAGGCACTAAAACTCCGAAGTGTAAAAGTCCGAAGTCTAAAAAAAAGCCTTCACCGAAGTGTTTACGATAACTCTTTCTATATAAACCTTATATGTCCCCAGGACATAGCTTACAACCCTTGCCCTGAGGGCTGTAGGGGGGCTGTCATTCTTAAATTTAAAATTTCCGTATCTTTCAACTAAGTTGAACAAAATATCTATCTAAAAATTTTGATTGGATGTGTTTGGGAAAATGGTGGGCGTGGAAGGAAGGTTAGTTGCCCTCCAATCCCTGTCGATTATGAAAAAGTGCAGTAGCCCTTTCAATTTCCAATCGAATGAGCCCTTTTCAAAGTTTTACCACAACTCCTTCGATACGAAGTACCCTGGTCTAAACCAAAGGAAAATAATAATAAATATAAAAAATACATTGTGCCCACATCGCTCTTTGCTTAGGCAGCGCTATTGCACTGCCAATGATAAGCATTTCTCGAAATCCGCCACCTTGAACAATAAGTAAAATAACTATTTTGCACGGGTAGCACTAATGTTTTTCTTCTCCCCCTCGTTTTTTACCAGCCTTGATTGTATGGAAGCAGTGATCGCAAAATGTCGGGAGAGTGCTTGTTTGAACAGAAGTCGTAAATATGTAGTGCCGTTTTGAGAGAGGAGTCAGTAGAAGGGGGAGGGGGGTACCAGCCCCACGAGTCACCCCTGCTGCCACCTATAACTTTTTTTTACATAATTCATGGATGGTTATGTGTGTTGGTCGATTTATTTGATGTTTTTATGGTTTTTGTCAGTGAGAATTTGAAAAACAGGAACTTTGTCACATTTATGTCTGTTTTTCATGGATGGTTATGTGTGTTGGTCAATTTATGGATGGTTTTATGGTTTTTGTCAGTGAGAATTTGAAAAACAGGAATTTTCTCACATTTATGGATGGTTTTATGGATTTTGTCAGTGAGAATGGAAAAACAGGAACTTTGTCACTCCCTTCTTGTTGTTGTTCGATGCTGGTGTTATGAGTTTCCGGGAAACAGTATTTGTTGTTGTTGTTCAAGCCAAATGTTATGAGTTTCCAAGGTAACAGTTAGATCACGTGTTTCCTTCTCAGCCAATCAGAGGGCTTTGTTTACATAACAATTTGACCTTGAGATTTCGTATATAACGGGCATGCAATGTGATTCAATTATCATAAAGTATTCTGACACAATGGATAGAACAATTAACATAATTGATGAGCTTGAGGTCTTGGCAGCCGCAATTGGCAATGTAAGTACATTTTATTTTCAAATGAATTTTCCTTGGACATCCTCCAGTATATTCAGCTAAAACGTAAATATATTCCTTTACCCCCAAACCCCCCCAAACCATACAATCTTTATACTCAATGGAAAACGTAAAATATATTCTTTTTACCCTAACCCCCTCCCACACTGTTTTACAATTCCAAATTCTTACCAATAGAAATACCTTTTCGTTAAATTCCACTTTTTATTTTCCTTGGTCACCCTCCAGTATATTTCCAGCTAAAGCGATCGCTGACTTCTGTCAATTTTGTGACTTCTGTCAATGTGAGGCCTATAATTAGCTATCACCCTTTCCGGTTTACAAACGCGGTCAACGGAACTATTCTTCCGTCAAATTAAAACACAATGATGCAATAATTAAGCTAGGCCTACACAACCTGTATGGAAGTAGAGAAACAAGTTATTTTCGAATTAGGGTCTAACAATATCCCCCCCCCTCCCCCATTGTCTTACAATCCCAAATTTACAATGCCTTCAATTCTACCGCCATCAGTGTAAAATGAAAACAAACTATTTCTTCGCATTAAAAGTAAGGGGGGATTCGGTGTGTAGACATGTACACCCATTGACAAGAAAACAAATGTGTAAATATATGCATTGCGTCTCTAGGCATGTTTTTAATTTTTTTCAAGCTTTCAATAAAGTTTCTTTTATATTCCCGGGCGTGAATCCAGGATTTTTGTTGGGGGAGGGGGTTAGCACTTTTAATAGTGACAAAATAGAAAAGATAATTGCTTCTAACCTTAATTGCTTCTTCGTCATTTAGTGATTTTAGCTATAACATTTGAATAAAAGGTAGTAAGATATGCCTTTCGCTTGAATAAAACGCATGATTAACTCAATGAGAGGGTAGACTTAGGGTGGGTTAATTTTCCTAAATTTAGGGGGAGAGAATATGGGTTTTTGCTTTACTAAAATGAGATAAATACTTTTCTAAACAAAATTATGTTTAATAACTTTCTTTCTGTAAAAAGGGAGAAATTATTTTAATACTAATTTTTTTTCTCTTCTTTAAGGCAAATTCTGAGGAATTTGCGGCCCCTACATCGAAGAGAGCTATGACTGGTGCAAATAGCGAAGAATGCTCTTTGCCGCCACCCGCTAAGAAAGCAAGGGCTAATAATGCGCCCCCTGCGAAGGCTACTGTCATGCAATATGGTCGCTGGACAAAACCCTCTAGCTCCACGCTACTTGAACCAATGCAACCTCTCAGAAAACCAAAGAGAGAGTGGGTGAATAGCTACAATGCCGAAGCCCCACCTACGCAAGCTTTTTCAAGGGTCTCAGAAGCTGTCCCAATTGCACAGCCATATGATATTGCTGGCCCGGCTGCGAAAGAAATTAACGTCACCGGTCCCTCCACCCTCCAACACACGTTACCTGGACCTCTAATAGCTGCCCCATCGACGCTAGATCAGGAGGTTACCCTCCAACATGCACTACCTGGTCCTTCGGGCACCAAGCCCAGGTGGATTATGCAAATGTAAGCATTTTTTCCCTACCTATCTATTTCTTTCAATGTTTTAGTCCTTTTCAATCCCAATATAAACTTATCGCAGCGAGATATTAACCCCTATTACATATCTAAATGTAATTTTTTGCTAAGAAACCGCTCTTTTCTCTGTTGCTATCGCTTCACATATAGTTTAGATACCATTGAAACTCAAAATGCTATTCCATTCACAATTGAATATTATCTTACTTTAATCTTTGGCTTAAAGCTACGCACACGCATATAAATAGATTTGTTTCATCCCCTTTTCCTGTTCTATCATTAGCGAGGGTTAGACCGCCAAGTCTAGGCTTTTCAATGCTTTTAACATAATTCTATTGTTTGGCCAAGAAAATTAGCTGTGAATTGTCTGCAAAATTAGGAAATTGGAATTCTATGTAAGAGCGAAACAACTTATACCACCAAAAATAATAATTGCTATTTATGACATTACTGAAAAGGGGGAGCCTAGTTGCCCTCGAATCTTTTTGGTCACTTAAAAAGCGCACTAGAACTTTTAATTTCCATTCACATAGTTTTAAGAGAGATTATTCTTTTGTCACATATTGGCGTTCTAATTTACACTGAATATTTCTATCGTGCCAAAGATTTTAGTGAGGGGGAAAGCGAGTTAACGGTTCTCGACATTTTGAAGTTCAAACTCGTTCATCTAACCTCCATAATTAAACTCATGTGTTTACTGAACCTGTATGGAATTAGAAATATTTCAACTTTTGAAGGGCATTATGAGAAGGGGGACTGGGAAGAGCTGTGGGAGGCGCTGCATGAAGCGCTGCGGGCCCGAGAAGCGTTGCCGTGGGCCAGGAAAGCGCCGCAGGATGCGCCGCAGGGATGCGCCGCAGGGATGCGCCGCAGGGATGCGCCGC
>JAQQPU010002457.1:51896-67676 GCA_029168905.1 Artemia sp. Kazakhstan ARC1039 | reverse complement strand
AGAACATCTAAAGCCATGACGATACCAATCTCTTAGCAATAAACTAAAATCACGCTTAGGATTCTTTCCAATCATACCAGGATATGTATTCTCCCATTGATTACATTTATCATAGTGGCAATTGGAGCATAGGTGCCCTCTAGGATGAGAGTCACACACCTCTTCAAGACAGGAATTACAACCTCTAATTTGTACAGCATATCCTCTATGCAATTTACACGGGTTGCATTATCTGCACTTTTCATCATACTCATCAATCATTGTACAATTTTCACATGATGACCAGCTGCCCAGTGTGTACATGCATAGTGGACATGTATGGAACATTTTTTCATGTGTTGACACTCTCACTGCCACAATGAAACTGAGCAACCAACAACAACAAATTGAGTGGGATAGAGAGAAAGAGGAGTAAATCATCCTTGAACTTCATCTTTCTCATGAGAAAAAAGTCCTAAATTTCTAAGCTAGTGTTTTTCTGCATGCACTATACTATCTCAACTATAGTTTCAAAACGTGTTTGGTCACTTTGCTTGGAATGGTACCAAGGAAGTATAGGTGTGAGGGGGTACTCACTCTCTTTGAAAAGGTGTAGAGGTCCCAGCAAATAGCATAGGAAGGAACATAAACCAAGCAAATCCATAAGTATATGCTCTGGAAAGGTGCCAAGGAAGTATAGGTGTGAGAGGATACTCACTCTCTTTGAAAAGGTGTAGAAGTCCCAGCAAATAGCATAGGAAGGAACATAAACCAAGCAAATCCATAAGTACATGCTCTGGAAAGGTGCCAAGGAACTTAAAGTAAGCAAATAGCACAGGAAGGAACATAAACCAAGCAAATCTATAAGTACATGCTCTGGAAAGGTGCCAAGGAACGTAAAGTAAGGAAATAGCGCAGGAAGGAACATAAACCAAGCAAAGTATAAGGCCATGTGAGGGGGTACTCACTCTCTTTGAAAAGGTGTTGAGCATCAAGCAAATAGGATGGCGAGGTACTAAGGAACGTGCTGCAAGCAAATAGCATGGTAATTTCTATGGCAGCAAGCAAAATGGTACTTAGCACTCTACTTTCATGATGGTGAATCTCAGGATGCAAATTTCGAATCCAAGCTTTTCCCAAATTTGAAGCTGCTCAACAAAAATCCTCAAAGTTTGCCCAAGAGAAACAAAGCAGAGCGATGGGCTCGCGGTCCCTGTAATCGGTGCGATTGCGCAGGAGATATGTGAGTTGATTGTAAATTTTGGATGAGGAGTCAGATAGTATCATTGCTCAGAAAGTATCATGGAATCAGTTGCCTTAGTAAAGAGCCATGTGCCTTCAATGCATTACAGTATTATTATTTTTGGACCATTTTCTGCGGAAGCTGTGGTCGTAGAAACTTTGGAGGGAGCACACTTTTTTGGAAATATAAATTTCTAGTGCTCTTTTTAAAGGCTAAAAGTGATTGGACAGTAACCAACCTGTTCTCATCCCCTTTTTTCTCCCCCGTAACCCCCAGGACATTCAATTAAAATTAAGATTGCCGTTTTCGTAAAAGTAGTCGAAGTATCTTATGACTATGCCTCACAGGATGTTATGTCCCCCCCCGCCCCCCCCCCCCCGGGCAAGGGTAGTAAACTATGTAAATTGTCAATTGTTTAAGGATAGATTTTATTGTAGGAAAAAGGGGAATATATCTAATGTTGAATGCCCTGTTGGCTAGATGCCTTCTAAGAAAGTGTTCGTTGGGCCAAAAGTATCCAAGATTTCTTGGGGGACGATGTCAGGATGCCTGGAAGTGGCCCAGCAAAACTAACGCCTCTCTATCTCCTGTTTGAAATTTCGTTTTGCTATCTATTAGCTAGCGAGTAGAGAGAATTTAGATTTATATTAGTCATTTTTAGTGATATCTGGCCATCCTCTGTCCCAAAGGATTTACTTCTAATATCCTTTCATGTGAAAGAATATGTTTGAACCAAGTTTGCAATATAGACACAAAAGGGGTATTAAGTACCTTCTTATCATAGGAATATTTTTATGGGAAATAATAGATATTATTTATATGCTTACCAGCACAAAGGTGTAAGGGCTAGGAGGACGCCCCTCGGGGAAAAATTGGCTAAAAAAATATCGCCATTAGTAATAGAAAAAACATTATTTGGCATTTCAGCCCCCTTCCTCCAAATAAGTCAGACTGCCTTCTTAAGGATAATTTCCTTTTAAGAGCATTGTCATGTCAAAGTTAAACTTTCGCTTAAAGAGCGGGGGAGTAGGTGGTACATCCCCTAATATTTAGGATAGCCCCAGTAAGGGCATTAAAATCGAAAATAAATTAATTTAAAAAATGAACAATAACGACTAGTTTCTCGAATGAAAGTAAATACCTAAATTAAAACTTAGAATGAACAAGTTTTTCTTAATGTAAGGGGGGTCACTCCAAGTTTAATAGTGCTGTATTGAAAGTACTCTATCCTGCAGAAAATGCGGTCCGTTGACAATCGAAAGTGTTTCATTTACCAGTTGTCTTCAAAAAAATTTGAAAATTTACCAATTGTCTAAAGCACATGCGAATGAACAACCACCGCAGTGGTTGTTCATTGTTCAGTGGTTATTCAGGGTTGTTCAGTGGTTGTTCCGAGGCAGGTCGAAAAAAAGAGGCAATGTCGAATAGGAGCGAAAGTCAAACTGTTGTTTGACTCGTCTAATGTGTGAATTACTTGCTTATATTTTCATGGTAAGACGTGTGCACTAATTCATCGTTTTAACCAATGATGTTAAGCCAATCACGATTCGAAAGCCAATAAAAGTATTTCGTATTTCTAGAGAGTCACCTTTCAAAACTTGATTAGTTTTAAAGATTGGTTTAAAAGGCGGGATTTTACGTCACAAAAATAAACTACTTGATGCGCACTTTTTGATACGGAAGTATGGGAGTGCTACTTGCTTTAAAATTTCTTGCATTCCGTTGGCAATCGGTCCTACGTACAAAAGCCAGTAGATCCTTAAATTTCCATCCGGATGAGCCATGTTTTGCTTATTTACAACTACTAGCTCTGGAATAGCTCTATTCAACATAGCTATATTCAACATAGCACCATAGCTCTGATCTCTTGAAGGTGCGTATTATGAAAAAAGAATTTGTTGGTCAACAATTCTACGATTTTCAACAGAATAGTTTTTTCCGAGGGAAGTAAAGAGCGAAGTTGAAACTTAAACGAACCAAAATTATTACTATCTAACATATATCAATAAAACTAGTGTAAATAAGTCAACTGGTGATATTTCTATAAAATAGTAGGAGCAAAAGTCAAACTTTAGCGTAAACATTTGGAGCCGAGGGGGGGGGGGAGTTTTTGTTTTTAGTGTCAACGTTGGTTTTTGCTTTATTTTTTCAACGAGTTTATTTTAACTTAATTTGTTCAAGGACAATTGTCGTACTCTGACTGTTAGGTTTGGTTTACAGTCTCGAAAATAAGCCAATAGAATTAAAGGATTATCTCTATTTTTGTCTTTGACATTATTTTGTTGCCTGACTGTGAGTTTGGTGGTGTCATCTTTTTTAAATTATTTTTGACTTTCGTTTTAGCATGAAAAGTGGTATTTTGGATTCTTTCATGGCTGAAGCTGAGAAGTTTGTCCGCTCATCAATCGCTCAGTTGATTGGAAGTATGGCCCGTCATGATGCTGGAACTTGGGCTAAACTTCCACGCTTTTTGAAGGACATTGCCAGTGCCCAGCAGCCAGAATTTCGAGAGGTTTGACTATTTCCCTCTTTGGAGGATCACTTTTTCTTATTCCAGAGGCACCTTTGTCCAGAGCCTTTTTGGAGGCTCACTTTGTCCAGAGGCACCTAGAAATGATTCGAACATTTAGTGCGACCAAGCTTCCTTTTTCCGACTAACCTGCTTAATATTAATATTACCAGATGTAATTCGTAAAAGATAATAACAAATAACTTATTCAGCAACTTGTCAAACGAAATCCTATAGAGAACTAGGCGAATAACAATATTTATCACAGGTACTCCGCTTTCAATATAGCTTATTTAGAAACCCCTGTAGGTGTGCTATATTTTACAATTTCTCCCCCTTTTTGTTCTCTGCATATAATTTCACATTTTTTTTCCATTTTTGAAAAAAGTGGATTATTTGTTTATGTATGACGTCACTTATCCTGAGTAATCCTGCATTTTCCAGGATTAGCGGTTGTAACATATCTGACAATTAATCCAGACCGTTTCAAGTAGTAATTTTGCTAATCTCTGACATCACGTACGTCTTGTGAAACGCTAAAGCGGCGTTCACAAGCGTGTCTAGATAGAATCCCATGTCTAGACACGTGTCTAGCCAGAATCTAATGTCTAGGCAACGACCGTTCACATGTAAAATTCGGTGCTTAGCTAAAACCACAAATCTAGTTTCAAATTGGTCGTTTCTAGCCAATCAACAGAACTTATGCGGGCAAAACTTTCAAAATTGTAATCCCTTTTTTTACTGTCACAAGCTAATGGATGAGATAAGCAAAACAATTGCCTTAGTGCGCTTCATTATTATGTCTGGTGTTGCATATTTGCCTAAAATGAAAAAAAAAAACAATTAATGAGAAAAAAAACATTAAATTTCAGTTTACAAATGTAAGCAAAAATGATGAAAATAGTGGATCTTGACACATTCTGATTGGCTGTAATCGAAAATCCTACACATTGAGTTCTAGAGGCTAGAACTCAATGTCTAGCCACTAGTCACTTTAAGCACTTCGTCTAGCGTGTCTAGCTAAGCGCCGAATTTTACTTGTGAACGGTCGTTACCTAGACATTGGATTCTGGCTAGATACGTGTCTAGACATGGGATTCTAGCTAGACATGCTTGTGAACGCCGCTTAAGGATAATTAAATGGTCTTGTTGGATAAGTAATCTTGGGATACTCAAACCCACTATTAGAAATCCTTGCTAATAAATTCTTAAAAATATTGGAAAAAAACGGAAAATAACTTTTAGATCAACTTTAACTGTAAAGTCAATTTCAATAGTCCACGGTATCTCAATATTTCATATCAGCGTGGGTATGCACAGGTTTAAACTACTGGAGAAAGATGGGTTAACCGATTTTGTTTGGGAGTCAAAAGACAAAAAAAGCACTTTTATTAGGTCACGACTTTCCAAGTTTTTGTAGTGCATCGAAGTCCAAACAAATTAGGAGTTTTTATGAGACATCAACTTCTATAAAACTCCTATAAACTCATATAACTCCTATAAAACTTGTATACACTCCTATAATACACATAATGGCATATGCTACGATTTTTTCTTTCGTTTTAATGTTCGTCGTCTGACGAACATTTTGCTGGTATATAAATAAAAAAAAACAAGTTTTTTTTTAACTAAAAGTAAGGAGCGACATTAAAACTTAAAACGAACAGAAATTATTCCGTATATGAAAGGGCCTGTCCCCTCCTCAACGCCCCGCTCTTTACGCTAAAGTTAGACTCTTTCTCACAACTCTACTGTATAAAACAATAAAAAACTTTAGCGTAAAGAGCAGGGCGATGAGGAGGGACAGTCCCTTTCATATATGGAATAATTTCTGTTCGTTTTAAGTTTTAATGTCGCTCCTTACTTTCAGTTTAAAAAACTTGTTTTTATTTAATTTCCGAATGTTTTTGAATTAATGCAGGTTTTGAATTTGGCTTGCCGTATATGAATAATTAAAACGAAATGTGCATATTAATTTTACTTTTTATTAACTAACAATAACCTTATAAAAACCTAAGTTTGATTTTTGTTGCAGTTTTTTAAGAACGACTCCTGAGATAGGCCGGGAAATAACACAAAGAAATTATCGCTTATATCGGCCATTATTTAACAAAATTCGGACTTTAGCGTAAAGAGCGAGGTATTGACGAGGGGGCAAACTTCCTCATATACTTAATATGAGAGGATTGGCCCCCTCGTCAATACCTCGCTCTTTACGCTAAAGTTCGAATTTTGATCCAATTTTTTAAGAATGACCTCTGAATCACAAAGGCCGTTTAATTAGAATAAATAGCTCTTTTGAAATGAATAATATCTGTCCGTTTTAATTTTTAATATTACTCCTTACTTTCAGTTGAAAAAAACTTTTTTTATTTAATTTCTGATTGTTTTTTAAATAATGCTGGGAAATCCTCATGGAAATTCTCTTCCCCCATGAAAAATTCCTCCATGGAAAGATCCTCCCACGTAAGTTACCTTTCGGTGACTTTGGGAAAAAATGAGCATGGGAGGGGGCCTAGTTGCCCTCCAATTTGGTTGTAAAAAAAACAAACTAAAAACGCATCCGTTCTTTTGGCAAAAATAAAAAATTCCACATTTGTGCAGATAGGAGCTTGAAAGCTCCACAGCAGGGTTTTCTGATATGCTGAATCTAATGGTGGGATTTTAATTAAGATTCTATGACCTTTAAGGGGTGTTTCCTCTTTTTCTTCGAAAACAAGGTAAATTTTCTTAGGCTCGTAACTTTTGATGGGTAAGACTAAACTTGATGAAACTTATATATTTAAAATCAGCATAAAATCCGATCCTTTTGATATATCTATTGGTATCAAAATCCCGTTTTTTAGAGCCTCGGTTACTATTGAGCCGGGTCGCTCCTTACTTACAGTTCGTTGCCACGAATTGTTTGATACATTTTGAGCTTGTGGTCTATGTGCATCAGCAAAAAAAAATAAGAAAAAAACAGAAAAAAACGTTGTTTTGGTATTCCTTTTTATACGGATGATTTTCGAACTGCCTTTCCGATCTTCCAACATCAATGAACTCTTTATGCTTATCTTGATTTTCAGGAGAGTCACTCCCCCTCCCCACTTGTCAACAGAGGGCTGGATATTAATGTGGTCATCTTTTTGACATTCAATCTCATTTACTATACCAAGAATGCTGCACTTCCTAATTGTGACTCCCACATTCCGAGTATATTCCTTCAAACAAAAGGACACTGGACTGGGCAGTATCCAGGGGAAGGGGTATCCGGATACCCAGATTCGATTTTCTTAAAAGCAAATAAAAAAAAGTATTTTTCAATGAAACTAAAAAAAAAGTAATTTTCAGAATCTTGGGGAGGGGCTAAAAGAATCAGGAAGGGTAGTTTGGCAAATTTCTTTTGAGGAAGACTACCTACTGAACTGACCGGGTTTTTTAGTTGGGTTTATACCTTTGTTGTATCTGTATATATGAGAATAAATGGGTTCTCTCTAATTTTATGAACAGAAAACCAATTTTTACCACTTTACCAGTTTTACCAATTTTACCACATTAGGGAAGCATTTCTGATTTCAGACGTTCTACCGTTTTATTTTACTACTTTCAAGTCGTAACAACTTTTCAAGGTTTGGAAGGCCTATGGAATTCGCCTTTTGGAAAAATGTGTGTGGTGGGTTAACTCTCTTTGTTTTTTCCCTGTCTTCAGCTATGTCTGTCAGGAACTATTATTATAGCTTTTTTTAATTTATTATCTATTTAATCTTTTTAGTTTATTATTATTAGTGTTATCGTAAATTTTTAGTATTTTAACTCTATAATTTTTGGTTTGAGTTTTGAATTACATTTTTCATTTTATTTTTATTTTTGCAGGTCGGGATGCAACTATTGAGTATAATAGCCGACAGTGCGCCAGATATAATCCTACAAAATTTTAACAATTACAAACATGCTTTAGATAAATCTTTACAGGAACCAAAAACAGACTCTGCGTATTATGCTGCGAAAACGCTGATAAATATTGCCCCATTCATTGGATCAGAATCTGTGGTAAGTACTAGAATTCATTGAAGCTATATATAGCCTATATATGTCTTTAAGAAGATCAGCACTTTAAGTCAATTTTAACTTTTTTTTTCTAGGTTTAACATTGAAGCAGTGTATTGACTCTGAAACTATAAATAGGAAAAGTGATAAGTACATGCGAGCCTGGACCTTGGGTTTGGGGTCTTTTTTCCAGGAAGGAAGCATGGTTTAAAACAATGCCCCTATATGCCACCATATTTCTTTGGGGGCCCCCCCCCCCCCCATTTGACGCATCTTGTGGGAATTATCCTGCCCCCTCCTGTATAGGTATAGTCTTAAGGGTTATCTCTATAAGTAAATTAAATAAAAAAAACAAGTTTTTTTAACAGAAAGTAAGGAACGACGTTAAAACTTAAAACGAGCAGAAATTATTCCGTATATGAAAGGGGCTGTCCCCTCCTCAGCGCCTCGCTCTTTACGCTAAAGTTTTTCATTGTTTAAAAAAAATAGAGTTGTGAGAAAGTAAAACTTTAGCGTAAAGAGCGAGGCGCTGAGGAGGGGACAGCCCCTTTCATATACAGAATAATTTCTGTTCGTTTTAAGTTTTAACGTCGTTCCTTACTTTCAGTTGAAAAAAAACTTGTCTTTTTTATTTAATTTTTGAACGTTTTTGAATTAATGCAGGTTTTGATTTTGGCTCACCGTACATGAATAATTAAAAAAAAATTGAATATTAATTTTACGTTTATTTGGTTAAATGGCTTTCTCGAAACCTGTTTAATTTTATTTACGAACGTTTTTATTATTAATAAATATACGTAACTTACGAATTAACTTACGCAACGAACCTCTATATTCTTATATTTTTAATATGTATATTAGAGGGTTTGCCCCCCAGTCAATATCTTGCTCTTTAAGCTACAGTTCGAATTTTGTTCCAATTCTTTAAAAATAACCCCTTAATCACAAATGCCGTTAATTAGAATAAATAGCTCTTATAAAAGTACTAAATAATCTTTGGCTTAAAGAGCGAGGCATTGACTAGGGGATGAACCCAACCATATATGTAATGTTTTCTGTCGTTTTAAGTTTTGATGTTGCTCCTTACTTTCTGTTAAAAAACTTTTTTTTTATATATAATTTCTGTTCTTTATTTAAATAATGCTGGGAAATCCGGCGCCCCCGTCATAGCAATGTCCCTTCTCCCATGAAAACTTCCTTCATGGTAAGATCCTCCCACATAACCCCCGACTCCCCCCCCCACTACCAGAAAAAATCCTCTCTGAAAACGTCTGTATACTTCCCAATAACCAATACTATATGTTAACATTGGGTAAAGTTCATAACTTTCAGCCCTCCCCCCAGGGACTTCGGGGGATTAAGTCATCCTAAAAGACATAGTTATCATATTTTCGACCATGCTGAACAAAATGGCTATCTCAAAATTTTGATCGGGTGACTTTGGGAAACAAATGAGCGTGGGAGGGGGCCTAGTTGCCCTCCACTTAAAAAGGGCATTAGAACTTCTAATTTCCGTTCGAATGAGCCCTCCCACGATATTCTAGGACCACTGCGTCGATACGATCACCCCTGGGGAAAAAAAACAAATAAACACGCATCCGTGATCTTTCTTCTGGCAAAAAATGCGAAATTCCACATTTTTGTAGATAGGAGCTGGAAACCTCCGCAGTAGGGTTCTCTGATACGCTGAATATGATGGTGTGATTTTCATTAAGGTTCTATAACTTTTAGGGGGTATTTCCCCCTTTTTTCGAAAATCAGCCAAATTTTCTCAGGTGCTTAACTTTTGATAAGTAGGACTAAACTTGATGAAACTTATATATTTGTAATCAGCATTAAAATCTGATTCTTTTGATGTATCTATTGGTATCAAAATTCCGTTTACTGCAGTTTCGGTTACCATTGAGTCGCTCCTTACTTACAGTTCGTTACCACGAACTGTTTGATTTAGTAAAAATTAATTTTTCATACGGAATTTTAACAAAAGACTCCATAGACTTAGGTGGTAAGATAATAAAAAGCAAAGAGAAATCTATAAAATGTGCTTACGGTTTATAAGGAATATTGGCTATTAATTATGCGCAGAAACAGTAATAATTACACTCGAGTACTGTTTAGGGGTGGCAATTTTTTATAAGGAGGGAATGGGGCTCAAACCAATGCATATATTGACCAACGTTCTTTTTGAGAAGAGGGGCGTTAGGACGCCTCGTGGAGGAACTATCTAGCCCTTTGCTGTGTAGGTATTACCCTAAGGATATTCCCTAAAAATAAATCTTATAAAAAAAATTAAATGAAGCTCCTTATAAAAATCATCAATACAATAAGTTTGGAAGACAGAAAAAAGAAGAACTTGTGATTATGCTTACCGTTAAGGTTCAATAAGGTTAATGCTTGCAATACAGATCTTATGGTTTTGCTAATGTATTAAAACTAAATTATTTAGAATTTTATTCGGCATTTAGACCGAACTATGCATTGAATTCGCTTCAGGGGCTTTTAAAATTGTAGCTTCCTTAAATAGTGACATGAAACATGTTGTAATTAATAAATAACTTTTTAAATGATGAGTCCACATATTTATCTATACTAATATAAGAATATTACCAAACATTTAGTAAAATACAGAAAAGCTATCTTTTGCAAATCAGAAATTTGTTCTTTCCACCTAATTCTATGAACCATTCACGAATACTTCGACATAGCGTCATATGTGTGTGCAATATTATAGCGTCATATGTGTGTGTGTGCATAGCGTCATATGTGTGTGCAATATTATAGCGTCATATGTGTGTGGAATATTATGGCGTCATATGTGTGTTGTGCAATATTATAGCGTCATATGTGTATAGCGTCATATGTGTGTGTGCATAGCGTCATATGTGTGTGTGCATAGCGTCATATGTGTGTGCAACAGCGTCATATGTGTGTGCAATATGTGGTCTGGAGCGTCATATGTGTGTGCAATATTGTGTATTCATATCACAGTTTATATAAGTAGCAGTATGATCTTTCCCTATCTCACCCATTATAAAAACCCGGACCGAGGTTCGAGTGCTCCAGATAACGTATAAACATAAGCGACATTAGATCTTTTCACGGGTAGACAAAGTATAATCACCTACGGAACAAGTACTGACAAAACAACTTGGCCGGCTCACCAATAAGTGGACAATAAGTGCACAAATAAGTGGGAGCAGCTTTTTGTTCGCACCGAGAATGAAGAGCCAGAAATCATCTGCGGTAAACTTACTGCTAGGGGGCTCACCAATAAGTGGACAATAAGTGCACAAATAAGTGGGAGCAGCTTTTTTTTCGCACCGAGAATGAAGAGCCAGAAATCATCTGCGGTAAGCTTACTTCACTGGTAGACAAAGTATAATCACCTACGGAACAAGTACTGACAAAACCACTTGGCCGGCTCACCAGTAAGTGGACAATAAGTGCACAAATAAGTGGGAGCAGCTTTTTGTTCGCACCGAGAATGAAGAGCCAGAAATCATCTGCGGTAAACTTACTGCTAATTATATAAACTGTGATTCATATTTATATATTATATAATATATTATTTCAATTTACTATATTTTCATTCTATATTAGAACATTTTTTATAATACATTATTATATTTAATTTCTTGTATATACGAGTTTATTGTTTCTTATATTTTTTACATGGGTGTTTATAATATGTTTTAATGCAAAATAGTGTATTTTCAGTATTTCCTTGTATTTTTTGAGCATTTTGTGGTCTAAAATATGAAAAAAGGATGTTTTAAGCCCCCTTTTTTCAAATGTTCCTAGCTGGATTTAAACTAGTCTTGCGGATTTCTTCCCTCACCTCATTTTGTCCTGGTGTGACCCTATTTAACATGTCCTTTGAGAATTGTAGATTTTTTTGGCAATTTTATAAAACTTTGTTTTTCTGTTGAATAGTAAATTTATTTCTTTACTCTTACATTACTTTGTTCATATCTTCGAATCATTCCCTTGGCCATTAATTTTTGTTACTTTTCCAAAATGTAGCAAATGATGAAATAATATTGGCATATACCTCTATTCAAGGCCGTATCCAGGGTGGGGGAGGTACCGATGTTTAACCCCTCCCCCCAAAAAAAGAATTTCGGCCAAAACATAAAAACCGCAACAAAAATGAGCAAATGCATTTTCGATGCGTGTTTTAAGTTTTTTTTTGTACCCCCCTCCGAACAAAAAAAAAAACAAAACAAACAAAACATCAGAACAAAAATATTGGATGTGCCTTTGTCTCTATTTGATTTCTTCCAAGGACTAATCTTGTATTGTTACGTGCCTCTAACATCTTCTGTGAGTGTCATAGTTCAATAGACCAATTCCGTTGATTTTTGAATTATCAACTTTGTTGATATTGATGTGTGATGTGATGATACTGATATCAACTTTGTGTAAGCGATGAAGGACTTAATATTAATTAGGGTAATTAGAGTGAAGGCACGACGGATAGTCTGTGAGAGCCAAAGCGGTTTAACTTTTAATCCGCTTATAAATTCTTATTTATAAAAAATAAGAATTTTTTGCCATTTAACTGTAAATAAATTTCGTTGAAACTAATTTGATTATTTCCTTTAGTTCACGTCATTGAAGCATTCCTTTGGGGATATTTTTATTACCTCTGTAAAGTGTACTAAATAATCCAATAATATTTTCCGAACGCTAGGCACACAGGGAAACATCCCAAAAAAGATCTGCACATATCATAACATCTGTGCGTGAACACCAAATCCAACATTGATTTTCGTTTTAAATTTCACCGCTGTTTTGCTTCTAGCTTCACCGTCTCTCGTCGCTGTTTTTTATGCATATGCTCGAGGTTGCATCCAGGGGGGTCACTAAATTGGAACCCCCCCCCCCCCCCCCCGAAAAAAATATTACGTAAAAGCGTAACAGAAATGTATATAAACAAATAATTTTCGATGTATTTTTTTACCCCCCCCCCCTTACCGAGCAAAAAAAATTCCCGATACGCCCTTGCATATCATTAAATTTGCCCTCTAAACTGCTAGCTTGAATCCAAAGGCTGTAACTAAATATACTATATCAGCGATGAAATATACTATATCAGCTACCTCGTAACATGTACCGATTGATATCGATACATCAATATATTTCGATGCCAACTTGTCGGTTATCAATATATTTACCGCTTTTGAACAGTAATTGGAAATTGTTTCCGAAATTAAACAGTTTTCTTTGTACTGTTTATGCGTCATTAATGTCATTAACTGTTTATACGTAATTTCTTAGGCCATAATGTCTTTCATTTTTAACTAAAACGAAATAAAAATACTGAGAACGGTTATAACCGTTTTTAAAAGTTTTATCCGTTTTCAACATATTCATTTCTGTTTAATATTTTTAGACTTTTTCAAAAAATTTTGTTTTAATTTAAAACAGTCTCTTTTGAATTAATATGTTACGAAGAAGGAAAAACTGGAAAAAAGAAGAAACTTAAAAAAGAAAACTACAAGAAACGAAAGAAAGAAACATCTAGACAAAAATAGAAGAAAAGGAAACAGTGAACTTCGAAAGTAAAAAAAAAAATATTGTACAAATAACATTGCAAGTCTGAAACTTTCGGCTTCACATCCAGATTCCCTTACCAATAAAAAAATTGGTATCAAGTATTGAAGTTATCAAGTATTTTGCAGTAAGTTGCATATGGTTGCATCAAGACATGGCTAATTGTAGACAGAGAAAAGCCAAGACAGATAGTTCAAGTAATTGAGAGGCAGATGTTTAAATGGCTAGGGCTGCACGGGTAAATGGCGGGAGTATGCATGACTCTTTTTTATTGGACACATATTTGTCAAGTTAATTTTTGGAAAGGCATGCCTGCCTACCTAGGGTCTCAGGCATCATGTTGACCAAGAATTTAAAATTGACATATTGGCGAGAGCTTCCGAATTTGAAGCAAAAAAAATTTTTCCCTTCGAAGTTCACTACCCTATTAAAACTGTTGCCTTTTAACAATATTTTCAGTTCATTCTAATCATTATTTGATATTTTGTTGATCCACCTCTCTAAGGGACACTTTAATATTTATTCTCAGACGAAATGCAGAAATTTAGTACAAATAGTATTCCACGAAGATGTAAAATATTAGCATGTCTCTTTGTCGTAACCGAATGTGCGGCTAGTTTGTTTATTGATTGAAGCCTTTGATGCATTACCTATTATTAGCCGATAGAATTCCAAATTCAGCTTATCTTTTTTAATTTCAAAAAGGATTAAAAATTAACTTGGTATCACAAAGAGTGTGGAATAAACCTCCAGCTTTGGCATGAGGATGTCAGTCCTTTGGTGCCTTCAAACGTCTGGTGGTTGAATTTTTAATTATGAAGTCAAACCTGTAATATTAATTTTTTATATTTCTTCTTATAGATTGGCTGTATATTCATTGTGGCTCTTTCCGTTACTCTTTTTTGCAAGTGTATTGGAGGATTTTTGAAATTACTTCCATTTTTGTTTTGAGTGGGCTATCTAAGGATCTGGTTATAATTTTTTTTTTTAATATTGGGTATAAGAGGGAGGTGGCATCTTTTTTTGCCGTGTCTGTAGAGTCCTGCATCACCTGATTTGAGCTAATTAATGGTGATAATTTACATCAGGTTGCTTCTTTTCTTTTTATCGTCTGATTGATTTTTAATTTTCTTTCATGTTTCTCTGATTTTTGGACCATGGTGCCATGGTGCTATGGGGGTGGGGGGGGGGGAATGCAGACTATTATTTCCATAAGAAATATCAAATTCACATAGTCAGCGTCAGTTCTCATTTAAGCTGGGCAACCACAGGTTGACAATCACTCTTCAAGCTGACTGTTTGCTTTCCCTCTCAACCTTTCAAAAACTCACTTCCCCGCAAAAACACTTCCTAAGCTTTGACATACCATGCGTTCTACCTCACGGTTGGCTGGCCTGGCAGTATACACTCACCAAAGCGTAAACAAAAAAAAAATACGGACAACCAAAAACAGAGTTTCAAAATTAATTTTTCAGTCAAGGCAACCTTCCGTATCCTTTCTCGTGCAATCGCTCAAAAAAACACTCCGGCTGGGAGGAGGGATGCAGAGGCGGTTTTAGGGGGTGGAAAGGCTCTTGCCCCGGACGCAGAAATTTTAGGGGTGCAAAATTTCAAATAAATAATATAACGGTTATAATCATTTTATAATTTTTGAAATCTTATTTTTATTTAGATAAAGTAGAGGGCACAGTTGGCAATAAGGGTAAGCAAATTGAATCCAAAATTTTCATTTTTTTTTTCATATCTTCATCACCATTCCTTGAAAATAAAAGTAAGCAAACCAAATTTAATCAATTTTAATTTTTTGTTCTATTTTGTATTCAAATTTTGTTAATATGTGAAAATTTTGTTAATAAATGAAAATTTTGTTAAAATTTGTCCTGAAAGTTTTTGGGAGACAGGGGTGAACGGGCGATGATCAAGATTTTGCCCCGGGCGCAAGAGGTCAGAACCGAAATTGGAGGAATGCTTTGTGCAGAAGGTTTGGGCTCTTGCCCCGGACGCAGAGATTTTAGGGGTGTAAAATTTCAAATAAATAATCATTTTATAATTTTTGGAATCTTATTTTAATTTAGATAAAGTAGAGGGCACAGTTGGCAATAAGTGTAAGCAAATTGAATCCGAAATTTTCATTTTTTTTTTCCCCCATATCTTCATCACCATTCCTTGAAAATAAAAGTAAGCTGACCGAATTATATCAATTTTTTTTATATATTTTTTGTGCTATTTTGTATTCAAATTTTGTTAATAAATAAAAATTTTGTTAATAAATGAAAATTTTGTTAATAAATGAAAATTTTGCTAAAATTTGTCCTGAAAATTTTTGGGAGACCGGGGTGAAGGGGCGCTGGTCAAGATTTTGCCCCGTGCGCAAGAGGTCAGAACCGCCATTGGAGAAATGCTTTTTACAGAAGGTTTGGGCCTAAGGCTTTTATTAATCGTCAGGTTTTTGGTATCCCCCCCC